>BGPR01004903.1:85513-103193 GCA_013235015.1 Araneus ventricosus
CTTGTCTCTCGCTTGTTGAAAACCATGTATATAGTTCTGTGTGTGTGATCGTATAATAAATGTTGTGATCGTGAACAAGGGCTATGCTTCCACTTTCCTATTCGACGGACATTAAAATACGAATTCCACTCCACTGCTCTCCATGAGTTTTGGACGGAGACATTGGTCCGTCGAGCCGGAGTTGAATCATACTTTACCTATGGATAAATTCTTTGTTAAGAAGTAATTTCGTTTCGTTTTGAAGCAGCCCTTGTTCAGTGAACTTTCGTCATTCACACTTCTACCGTTCCTTCTGATCAAAGCTATTTCTTTGAAAAGGAATAATACATTTTGTTTGAAGGAATAAATTGCGTCTCGTCATGACGATAACAGAGCTTAATCGTAAGCAAACGGCTTACAAAAATAAGCTGAAAAAAATAGAACAGTTCGTTAATTCGTTCCAATCTGTAGACGGAACCAAGGACTATATCGAATTAACATCAAAACTGAACAGTATAAACGATATACTTAAAGAACTGGATAACCTCCAAAACGATTATTGTTCTCTTCCTGATAAGGTAGAATTGAATAATTCATTGGAGATTCTAAGCGATATGGAAGAAGATGCAGAAAAATTCAAGGTAAGCATCCTTGTATTTTTATCGAAATATGAAGAGCAGAAAAAAGAAAACGCTAAGTTGTCGCCGAAGAGCCATATAAAATTGCCAGATCTTCCGTTACCCACGTTTAGTGGAAAGTTCCAAGAATTCGAAAATTTTAAAACACAATTTATGAGTGTTATTGGAAATAATGATTCTTTAAATGAATCTCAAAAACTAATGTATCTAAAAAGTACTCTTAAAAATGAAGCGGCCTTAATACAAAGCGATCAAGATAACTTTGATTCTCTTCTAAAGGCGTCTGAAAATAGGTATGAAAATAAAAGAGCCTTGGTTGACATACATATCGCCGGTATATTTTCGATTAATAAATTGCATAATGAAAATCCCACTCAAATTAGATCACTAATCGATACTGTTCGGAATCATATGCGATCTTTGAAAAATCTAAAATTAGAATCAAATTCCTTGTCAGATGCAATTATCTTACATGTATTAAATAATAAAATCGATAAGGAATCTCAAAGATTGTTTCAATTAAGTTTGACAACGACCCAGGTACCTAGCTTACAAGACTTTCTTTCGTTTTTAGAAGTAAGATGCATTCAACTAGAATCAGCCATTAAATCAGATTTCGCAGAAAAAAGTATTCCGATAAAAAATAAAAGCTCTTCCGGTGTAAATAATTCTCGATGGAAATCTTTTTTGACTAAAGATAAAAATAAAACATCGACTGCCGTTGAATCAAATCCTAATCAAGGTCAGAAAGCATGCGTCATCTGTAACCAATTCAAGAAACATTCTGTGTATAATTGTGAGATGTTTTTAAATCATTCCCCTTTGGAGAGATATGAACTTTGTAAGAAGCATAACATTTGTACAAATTGTTTGAATTTTCATCCTTTTAAATCGTGTATTTCTAAATCTCGATGTCATATTTGCAGTTCATTCCATAATACTAAATTGCATCGAGACAAAACAGATGTATCAATTCCGTCCACGGCCGAAGCATTTATTGATACTGCTCCCAAGGTCAACTCCGAGCAATGCTTTGCTTTGTGTTCAACGGATAAAAAGAATTCAAAGCCGATGAAATATTTAATGAGTACGGCTGTAGCTTATGTAAATGGAATGCCAGTTCGAATAATTTTGGATAGTGCATCAGAAATAAATTTTATTTCGAGCGATTGCGCAATAAGTTTGGGTTTAAAAAGAAATCGGATTAATTCTTCTGTTTCTGGCATTAATGGGCTTGCGCAAGATATAAAATATGAAACAAATGCTATTATTTCAAATAAAGATGATTCATTCAATGAAAGCTTAAAGTTTATGGTTGTTCCTAAAATATCATCAGTCACTCCCTCTTGTAATTTAGACATATCAAAACTTTCTCTGCCGAAGCATATTAAATTAGCAGATCCATCATTTCATAAGCCAGCTAAGATTTCAATGCTCTTGGGTGCACAAGTATTCTTTAAAATTATTAAGGCAGATCAAATCAAAATAAATGATTCAATCACTCTGCAAAATTCGGTCTTTAATTACATAGTTACTGGAGGTCTACCGACAGCTGATGATAAACTGCATTGTTTTCTTCTTTACGAGCAAGAAGGGTTAGAAAATTTAATTTCTAAATTTTGGCAGTTACAATCAATGGAAGATGAATCTCTTAATTTAAATTCACAAACCAAGTTGTGTGAAGATCATTTCGTGAATAATCACCGGAGAGATCGAACGGGACATTATATTGTTCAAATGGCCTTTTTAAAGGAACCTAGCTGTCTCGGCGAATCCAAGCAAACGGCTATTCGTCGATTAAATTCGTTATGGCGAAAATTAGAAGCCAATCCAAATCTTCAGCAGTTGTATCGAAACTTTATTCATGAATATTTGGATATGGGACATATGGAACAAGTGTTCGAAGTATCGGAACCGACAGTTGCATATTACATGCCGCATCATGGTGTTTTACGTCCCGATTCCAAATCCACACCGCTTAGGACTGTTTTCGATGCGTCCTGTGCTACTTCGACTGGCGAGTCGTTGAACTCTATTTTGGCTAATAGAGGAATCATTCAAGACGAGTTATTTGCGATATTATTGAGATTCAGAAAAAATAGAATCGGTTTGATTTCGGATATCAAAAAAATGTTTCGTATGATATTCATAGATGAATCTCAAAGAGATCTGTTGCGAATCGTTTGGAAAGAGAGCATCGATGACTCTATCAAAACGTATAAAATGAATAGGGTTGTGTACGGCACAACATGTGCTCCCTACCTGGCACAACGAGTGCTTAAACAATTAGTAATGGATGATGGACACAATTATCCATTGGCTGCCTCAGCAGTTAGTAGTGACATGTATATGGATGACCTACTTACTAGCGCTGCAGACATCTATTCTGCTAAACAGCTTAAGGAACAACTTATAGCGCTTTTCAGAGGAGGAGGCATGGAATTGCATAAATGGTCCTCCAATTGCAAAGAATTGCTCGCAAATTCGGAAGTTTCTGATGGAGATGTGTCTCTTACAATTCCTGATGAAACAAAGGCCCTAGGACTTTTGTGGAGACCTCAAAAGGACTCTTTAGCATTTTCGGTATCTGCTAATGTAGATACCTGTGAATCGTGTAAAATTACGAAAAGATCAGTCCTCTCGACCACTGCTAGGATTTTCGATCCTTTAGGTCTGATTTCGCCTGTAGTTACGAAAGCGAAACTTGTAATGCAAGAATTATGGAGGTTAAAGTTGGATTGGAATGATTCCTTGCCAATACAATTGGAATCACAATGGAAGCGATTTGTTACGTTTTTATCAACTATTAACACTCTGAACATTCCACGATATATTTTCTTGGACTATGCTCTTAAATTAGAACTGCACGGCTTCGCAGATGCTTCTGAGAAGGCATACGGTGCAGCAATATATGTAAGGTGTCTCAGTAACTCAGGAGAAATATCTACAAATTTATTGTGTTCAAAATCAAGAATCGCACCTCTGAAGTCGGTAACAATACCCCGGCTTGAGTTGTGTGCAGCTGTGCTTCTTGCCAAGTTAGCACAAAAAACCATCACATCGATGAAAATTTCATTCCATAGTACTGTGCTATGGACCGACTCTACCATTGTCCTTGCATGGATACAAAAGGTCCCTTCTGTACTCAAGCCTTTCGTGAGAAACCGAGTAGGTGCAATTCAAAATCTTACAGAAATTAGTGCCTGGAAACACGTCCCATCCAAGGAAAATCCCGCAGATATTATCTCTAGAGGGATCGATCCAGAAAAAATCCAAGATTGTAATTTGTGGTGGTTTGGTCCGTCGTTCTTACAAGATCATTCAGTAGTTTCTCCTTGTGTTTGCAGTGATATCAACGATAATGAGCTATACCAACGAGAGTTCAAGAAAACTCCAACAGATCCAGTGTGTTTTGTGGTGCAAGGTCAAGAAGTGTTACCTATAATCAACAACTGTTCTTCATTTACCCGACTTCAACGAGTCATCGGGTGGTGTGTGCGTTTCGTTAGAAATGCAAAAAATTCTTTGCAACCAAGCAAGGGCAACTTAACTAGCCCTGAGTTATTTAAATCATTAATGTGTTTGGTAAAAAACGTACAAGCAAATTGTTTTGCTCAAGAAATTCAGTGTCTCAAAAGAGGTCAGCAGCTACCTAATTCAAGCTCGTTAATAAACTTATCTCCATTTTTAGATGAGCAGGACATTCTACGTGTTGGTGGCCGACTGAAAAACTCCAATTTGCCTATCGAAAGAAAACATCCAATTTTGTTACCCTATAACAATCACTTTTCGGATCTAATTATTAATCATTTTCATGTTTTGTATCTCCATACAGGTGCAGAAGCAACTTTAGCCAATATTCGTACAAAATTCTGGTTAATAAATGGTAGAAATTACGTAAGAAAAATTATTAGAAAGTGTATTCCTTGTCTAAAGGTAAGTGCAAAGGGTAGTAATCAAGTGATGGCAGATCTTCCCAGCTCTAGAGTAAATGTGTCAAGAGTATTTAAAAGGGTCGGTATTGATTTTTGTGGCCCATTCAGTATTAAATTGCTTTCAGGTAGATTTAAAAAATCGTATAAATGTTATATATGCATATTCATTTGTTTTGTTGTAAAGTCAGTTCACTTAGAAATTGTAAATAGTTGTAGTACAGATGCCTTTATAGGTGCCTTAAAACGATTTATTACACGTCGAGGAAAACCTAGTGATAATGGCACAAATTTTGTAGGAGCTAATAATGAGTTAAGAAAAATATTAAAGGATCTATTCAATAAGGAAAGTACAGGAAAAATTGAAGATTTCATTGCTTCAGAAGGTATCGTTTGGCATTTTAATCCACCTGCCACACCTCATTTCGGAGGTTTATGGGAAGCAGGCTTTAAATCACTAAAATCTCACCTAAAACGAGTTGTAGGAAACACTGTTCTTACTCATGAAGAATTTAGCACACTTGTTATACAAGTGGAAGCAGTATTAAATTCTAGACCTCTTTGTAATCTTTCTAGGGATCCTAATGATGATTTCGTACTTACCCCAGCCCATTTTTTAGTTGGATCATCTTTAACAGCTTTACCAGATCGAGATTTAACAGAAGTACCAATTAATAGGTTAAATAGATGGCAATTGGTACAAAGGCTTTCTCAAATCTTTTGGAAAAAATGGTCGACGGACTATTTAAATCGTTTGCAATCACGTGTTAAATGGCGCAAAGGTGAGAAAATATTTAAAGAAAATGAAATTGTTTTGGTTAAAAATGAAGATAATTCTAAAACACTTAATTGGAATCTTGCAAAAATAATTAAGGTTCATGCAGGAAAGGATAATGTAATCAAGAGTTGTAACAGTGAAAACAAACAAAGGCATTTATCAACGTCCAGTAAACAAAATCATAAAATTACCTTTCTATGATTAATTACCAATAGGTATTGTATATTTATATCTGTGTTTATATTCATTATCATATATTTAATTGTTCGAATGTTTTACGTATTTCATTACAGTGCTAATTAGTGAATACATTGTGTATTAACAATTTCGTATAGTTTCCATGTATTGTTGTGTAATCAATGTGTATTAGTGTTGCATGTAAACATTGCAACGGGGCCCAGGATGTTGGCGCCTTTGAACTGTAAATTGGCATATTGGCGATCAATGGTTGCCATAATATGTGAGCGCGCCGATGCGCACCTTTGCTACGCACTTGTCTTGTCTCTCGCTTGTTGAAAACCATGTATATAGTTCTGTGTGTGTGTGATCGTATAATAAATGTTGTGATCGTGAAGAAGGGCTATGCTTCCACTTTCCTATTCGACGGACATTAAAATACGAATTCCACTCCACTGCTCTCCATGAGTTTTGGACGGAGACAATTAGGTATCACGAAAATTTTGAAAACATATTTGTATCATGAAAAATTTCTATTATGTATTTCATCAGCATTTATAACTAAAAATCATCAAAAAAATCTTTTGGATTGCAAGAAATTCAATTATTATAAAATAAAACTTTTTTCAATTAAATTTTTTTTTATCATAAATTATCTTTCATTTCTTTATTTCCTTTCAAAGTTTTAGAACGCGAAAAAAATTTCCGCGCAAGAAAACTTTTAAAACTCCGTTTCTAACGTCACGGGAACTGTCGACTTCCACAGTGCCTTTTCAAGTTAAAAATATGGTAGGGAAAGCCTGCGCAGTATCACTGCTCAGGCGGAATTCGGAGCTGGAAGTATCCACAGTTCCTATTTTAATTGTTACTTTCTCCTTTACGCTTCTTCTTCGGGTAGTGAAAAATAAAGATAGGGAACTTAGTTTTCTGCGTAGGTTTTTCTTCGCGTTTCATTTGAATATCGTAATCGTTTAATACAAAATTGCGTTAGATTGTTGATAAATTTAAATATTAAATGCGAAATAAAATAAATTGATTAAATTTACGCAATGTAAAAAGTTAGGGGTGCTGCAGTACCGCAGTCCCTACGCAGGAGCCGCCCCTGGTTAAAGTAGAAGTACCATTATCATAGGATTGAAGTAAAAATAATTCGTTCATAATTAAAAATTAGATGGAGTTAAAAAGAATTTAATTTATCAAAGATAAAAATTTTGAAATCATTACATCTATATATTCACAATTAATTGGCAAAACCAAAGAGCCAGTACCCCAGCCACAACCACTGGACCGATTTTAAATATTTTTATTTCCTACGGAAGCTTATGACCTTCATATACGTCATCAATGGCCGACTGTCCCCACCACCCTCCATTTTCGATAGAAATCGAAAAACACTACTTCACTGTGCATCGTCGTTGGAAAAAACCTTGACAGTGTTCCCTAGCCTCAACCACTGGACCGATTTCAACAATTTATATGAAAGCTTTCGATCCTGGATAGGCCATCAACTGTCACCTGACATTTACCTCTCTCCTTTTCGAGATCCATAGCAAAATAAAACTTTGGCAGAGTCCCTCATCCTCTACTACCGCCAATTTATTGCGCCAAGTTGCACACATAGCTACAGGTTATTAATATTACGGGCGAACAACTGGTTGCTGAACGCGGCTGGTATTTCTTATAACTTTATTTGTAATATCTGCAATACAGTATAATCAATAAAAATAATGGCATCAACGTTTTACTAGCCACATTTTTCTAAATTTATTACTGTGATAATCGTCTTATTAAAATAAGAACTGCCATCTGAAGAAGTTTCATATTATATATACAGTATCAAATATATTTGATTAGGAGAATATCTTTTGACAAAAATCTGTAGCCTCCTTTGAGGTGCAAAATTCGACGCTAATATATGATTCAAGTATTCGATGAATAATGATTTTATTTCGAATTGTCAAAATTTGTGTCCATTGTTCTAGAGTTAAGCCAAGATAAGTATTCTAGACAATTAAGCAGAAGTTAATATTTTTTTATTCGTTTCTCTTTTTCTTAGTTTTCCTCCTTTTTGTATGCTTATTCATAAAATAATCTATCTAAATAAAATTGAAACACCATTTTTTTTGTTCATTATAGAAATGAAAACTACCGAATAGAATTTCTTCAAACTTTGATCACAACTACTATGGATCACAAGGAAGATTTTAGTGGTAGTTTCGTCACGCTTAATTAAATAGTTATTTTTTTTATGAATTAAAAACTGTGCTTCCATTGCGCATTCTCAGTATTGCTGAAAAAAACAACAACATGTCGGCTCTCAAGATCCGTTTAGTAAACTGAATTTCAAATAGCCAAAACACGAGAAAGAGAGATATTTTTTTTTACCTTACTGATATTGAAAACTTCTCTTTAACTTGAAAATTGTTTTGATTTTTCCTGGTACTTAAAAATTGATCCAAAACCTGACTACTTGCTTGTAACAGTCGATGCAGATTTAAATTCACTGTTCAAAATGGCTGCTTTAATATTCCGTGCTATAAACACATTTTTAAGTCGCCACTCATAATTTTTAATTAAATGTATCATTCTTAAAAAATTATTGATAAGTTATGAAAAATTAGTTTTCTAAGATTTTAAAAAAATATTTGGTACAGTCTGCAATTTTTTTGAGAATGTATAAGATTTTAAAAATCTCTGGTGCAACAGATTTTTTCACTTGTATTGAAAATAAAACTACAGAGGTTAGAAAGATTTTATGTTGGATTTCTGTCGAGTGATAATCTGAATAAATAAAACAGAAGCGCCACAATGTTTATTAAAATTTTATATCATTCTTTAAAAATTTTTAATAACTTGAGGAGAAAATTAGCTTTTAGCGGTTTTTAAAAATCATTTGGTTCAACTAATATTATTATATTAATTAAAAAATTATGATACCATAAGAGGAGATTTTGTGTATTATAATATTTTATATATTGATGTTTTTAACATTAAAAATATAAGTCATGATTTTTTTTATCACGAGCAATGTCGGTTACATCAGCTAGAATAATATATAATAATCTCTCATTATTAAAAGCTAAATTGTGGAGTTTCCGAGAAGTTGCTATATTTTCATAGCTATCAAAGCCTTCGTAAAAGACAATGGCATTATGAGATATGAGTTAGTCGTGAGAGGAAGGGTATAGATTAGGGTGGGCCGAAAAAATTCAAATTTTTTTTTTCAAGTCGTAATACCGCGGAAAAGTTGCGAATTGGGGAGACTATAAAGGGGTAAAAAAAAGAAATAAAATCGTTTTATATCTTCCGGTCGCGCATGTGCTCTAAAGTTCTCCGAAATTTGGAAAAATTTATATTTTTACGATAATTTTTTATCTTACCTAACTTGTCAATATTTAAATGTAATAGCTCTAGTCGACTCTTACTCGAACCGATAATGATTTAAAAAAAATGGTTCAAATCGGTTAAGGTCTTCCGCTTGCGCAACATCTGTCAAATCTAACAAATTCTCGCGCTCGTCGTAACTGACGTCTCCCATGTTATGGACAAAAACAAAATAAGAAGAGAAAAGCAAAATGTTAGAGCTGAATTGTGTATTAAATCTGAGGAATTTCCACTACAAGGTCTCTATTTAGATGGGAGGAAGGACGACACTTTAGTGGTAGTTCTAGCTCATTCGAAAAGGTTCCGTAGAGTGGAAAAAAGGAAGAGCATTACTCGCTATAATTCAAGAACCTGGTTCAGTCTACATCGGCCATGTTACTCTAACTTCTGGAAATTCTGAAGATATTGTCACTTCTATTATTTTTTATCTGCCTGGTCGTGGTATTTCTCTTGAAAAATTAGTTGTCATAGGATGTGATGGCACTGCTGTTAATACAGGTTGGAAAAACGATATGATTCGCCGAATCGAAATACATTTGTGGAAATCGTTACAATGGGCAGTTTGCCTTCTCCATTTCAATGAACTGCCATTCAGGCATCTGTTTCAATACCTAGACGGTAAATCTTTGAGAGGGCCAATCGGTGAAAAGTTAAGTAGCTGCGGAAAACGTCCAGTGATTGGCTTCAAGAGTATTGATTGTCAGATTTCCACAATAGACAGAAGTATACTAAGTAAGGATCAGCAATATCTACTCGATATTTTCATGGCAATAAAGTTGGGAAACTGTAAAGAGGATTTGGCTGTACGAGATCCTGGTCCCTTGTCACACTCGAGGTGGTTGACAACAGTAAATAGAACCCTCAGATTGTACTTAGGTGAAGAAAGTCCCACGCCTGAACGTCAAGAAATAGTTGTATTTATTTTGAAGTCGTACGCGCCAATGTGGTTTAGTATTAAAACAAGTAAATACTTTACAGAGGGACCAAAACTTGTGTACCAATTAATACAGTCTTCAAGGTACCTGCCTGAAGATTTACGTAATATTGTCTACGAAATGGCTTTTTCGCTCATCCAGAACATTTAATGTTAGCCATGATACAAGATAATAGAAAACACATAAGAGAGCTCGGACTTCGACGAATTCTAAAGGCGAGACAGTTAGATCAAAAGAGAGCAACTATCAGAACATTCATGCCGCCAAAACTCAATTTCAAGGCTCAAGACTACTCGGAAATAATTAACTACATGGACTGTGATTTATATGTTCTCCCCCATTATTAAAAGATAGCAGTGACGATGAGATTAAATCACATATTCAAAGTGTCTCAGTCCCTAATTGGGATATAACATTCAAGACATGCCCAGTTCATACACAGGCAGTTGAACGATGTGTGAAACTCGTGACAGAAGCCCCAGGAAACGTTTACAGAGCTGAGTCTAGGGATGGTTTTATCAGAACGACTCTGCTGTCAAGGTCAACTATGCCTAACGTCGCCAATAAATAAGATTTCAAAGTACCTTCAGCTAAGAATGAGTGAAAACGGAAATGTTCAGTTGTTCAACATAATTTTCTTGTACTTACGACTCTTCACACAAAACTTAGTTCTTCAATAAAAAAATCTGTTTATAAATATTACTAATGGTCTAAAATAATTTGCTTTAAAACATTTAAACTTGAATTCAATAAAGAAAACAAAACAAAAAACCCCAGGTAAGTTGTTAATATTTTTTTCCTTGAACTGTGATCTACCTTTATTTGTCATTTTTTCAAAGTTTCATTAACTTTATAGGCATTTATCGACCGGAAGATGTTGATGGATTTAAATAATATTTAAACATTACTTTCTGTGGTTCTAATAAATAAGAATTTGAGTTGTTACATTCGGGAAGAGGCCAATTTAAAAATGTTGAAAATTAATGTAAAAATGTGAATTTTTCCAAATTTCGGCAAACTTTAGAGCACATGCGCGACTGGAAGATATAAACCGATTTTATTTATTTTTTTACTCCTTTTTAGTCTCCCCAATTCGCAACCTTTCCGCGGTATTACGACTTGAAAAAAAATTGAGTTTTTTCTGCCCACCCTAGTATAGATGCTTCGGAAGCTAGTTTTATTTTTACATTTTATTTAAACCAGTAGTAGAAGAAATAAAGAATGGGAGAGTGGTGCCGATAAATACCTATATTCCGAGAGACATTTACATTTTCTACGCCACTGTTAAGATATTTGAATTAGGAAAAATTTGCTTATTTCTATTATACCTGGGTTTTATTTTAATGTTCATATCAAATATCGACTGCAATCTGAAGCTAGTAGTGCTCCAAAAATATTTCAAAAGCGCACATACAAAAGCAAGCAACCTTTATTATTTCGTAAGACTAAATTCCAGGCGAAAAATTTTCTTTTGTGCTGAATAAAATGAGTAGGTTTTGAAAGGAAAAAAAATTCGCCGTTAACCTTTCGAGGCACGGCTATTTATCACAAGACCAGGGAAGAAGATCACAGAAGGGCTGGTTCATACCATTGAAGTTTTAGAATTGCCGACAAGAGGGAAGGAAACCAGTTTTGACGTCACTACGCTGACAGAAAGCTTATAGGGTCCGAGAGCGTCCACTGGCGATTCTTTAATTCTAAGGTAATTTTTCCTGTGTTGTTCTGTGTCACTTGTTATTTTGGTGAAATATTGAGAAAATCTTTCATCTCTTGTAAGTATGCCTATTTGTGCTGTCGCTACGTGCTCGAATTATTACAGGAAATCGAAAGACAAAGGTGTAATATATCATATGTTTTCAGTATGTCCGGATCTGAATAAAATTTGGTTCTAGAAATGTGAAAGGTAAGATCATATAAATGTAAAATACGCTAGGATATGTATTGATCACTTTAGGCCAAGAGGTTGCATGGATGGCATAAGAAATCGCCTACTTGGTTTAAATCAAAAGGCAATTTTAAAACCTGATGCAGTTCCGAGTGTCAGCTTGCCATTGCAAGATAATGGGGAAGATGTTTCAAGTAGAAGTGAGAGGAAAATTAAAAGAAGTATTTTGTAGGAAACAAAAATCAGATTAAAATATCTGAGGCTTAAAAAAGCATGTGTCACGACAGCTATGGTGGCATTTACTACATCAGAAACTGAAAACATTTGCTCATCTTGCTTTGAAACTCAAAAACAAAATGCATTACTTCTCGAAAGAATTAGATTTCTTGATAATGAACTTGAAAAGACAAAAAAAAAAAAAAAAGGAGACGGAGAAAAATCAGAGAAAAAAATAAAGGAAATGAAAACGAAAGCGCAAATTAGCCGTATTTTAACCGAAAATAAAAATTAAATAAGTAAATTAAAAAAGTATCGAAAAAAGAAGAAAATTAAAAAAAAAAGATATCTTAACATCAGCATAGATGCCGTAATAGAAAATATAAGCAAAATCAAGTGGACAGCAGAAGATATTTCGAGACATTTAATTATTCGATCTATTTCCATGCTGTCTCATTTATAGCGGCGAAATCAGATAGAGATACGATTTCCCAATGTTAACACATTAAAGGGATGCTGTTCAAAATTTTCCTGTGGACCTGGTATGCTTCGTGATGTTTTGCTGGTTATGAAAAATACTAAATATATATAACTGCATTATATTTATTACATATTTTAAGTATATTTATAAAATGAATAAGTAAAAATTACGCAAAAACGTATGTCTGCTTCGCAAGTATTTACAATGCATTATTTTGATATAAATTTTTTTCCCCAAATACATAAAACTTATTGAGGTAAATAAATAATCAATTTTATTCAAAAGCAAATATTTAATAGTTCGTGCCAGTCAACTTTTTCAATGAGTGAATAGTATATGCCGACTGAAGCTGATTTTCATTTTTTTTCTTTTCCCATACATATTTTGTGTTAAAAAAGTCTCAAATAATTTATTGAAATGGTCGTGTATTTGACTGATCTCACTCCAAATCCTGCATCCAATTTTAAATATTAAGTAAAAAAAGAAATAGCATTAACATCAAAGCCCTAATAGTAAAGGGAATTTCGTATTTTCGAGAGCGGAGTGACAGCATGGTGACGTCACTAAATTCCCCCACTGGTTCTTCGCTGAAGCCTCTATGAACCAGCCCAGTATTTATCATAACAATAAGGCGCATTCAGTACGCCACCTTGCTTTTCATTCATTATGCTTCGTTACAACCAAGTACTTTAGTTTTTGAGCTGTGAATACTATGATCTAGATTCCCAAAGGTCTAATTTTTGCATCCTTTTACTCCCTAAGAGGTAAAGAATGCCTACGAATGTCATAATTTCAACCCTTGCCTTTTCACTCGTTTTGCTTATTGCCGGTCTATTTCTCGCTATGTATAACTTTTTACACTTCACGAATGAATCAATCATATATATGTTGGCAATCTTCAAGAAGTCTATTGGATAATTATTTGTTAGAAGAATTCATCGTACACATAATCACAATTTTTGGAAAGCTGTGAAAGTTTTCCAAAAATTTACTTTTCAGAGGAAGTTTTTTTTTTTTTTCATTTGTGAATCACTAAAACTTCCTCGATTTTTTTTACCTTTCACAGTTTTCGCTTTATTAATGGTTTTCATAAAATAATTAGATTCGTTAGCATCTGAATGGTCAGTTGATAAATATCTTGAAGGTCTTGACTTCGTTTTAAGAGTTTAATATATAATTTTCTTCGATAAGCTTCTCATCAATGAGATCCGACGCATTTATGTAGTCGCAGGAATTCTCTTCATCAGAAAGTTTTTGCAAACTAAAAGGTAGCGATCGGGAGGCACGATTTGGTTCTTTTGGAGGCAAAACATAAAAGCTCGTACTAAGTGCTCCAAAACAGATCTCGCCTAAATAGCTGATGTATAAAGAGAAACTGGCTGACTCATCTTTGTTCCTGAATTCCATGTGTTTGGAGGGGTTGGGTGGTAGGTTAGAGAGGGAAGCCCGGCAAATTGGCTAATTAATGACGTTTGCATTGACACTTTTTCCTCGTGTGGCACATTTTATACGCCAGCCTGTGCCTTTTCGGGTTAAAGAGTATAGCTCATACAAAAATGTGTTCTAACATCTGTTTGTTTCTCTAAGAATAATGACAGATTTTTATCTGAACAATTTTTACATGTCAAGCAATATATTTAATATAATATAATTGTCATCAATCAAATGGATGCCAAGAAAGGTAGATTAAGAAAATGAGGTTGTCGGAAAGTGGTAAGTGAGAGAATCTGATTAGTGTATTTATCTTCCGATGATAACCCGACCAGGACGGGGCATTAGGAGTACCGAATGAGAAGCCACCGGATAAATAAGTGGGGGCTTCCCTGGGGGTACAATAATGTTTTGGGGTTGTGTTGCCTCCACTCCGATGGCGTGATATACCTCCTTTGGTCGGAAGGGGGGGGGGAGGGCTGAGCCATGGCCGATGATGGCTATTAGGACTCCGACTCAGTTTCCGACTGCTGTCAGGACGACCGTTCTTCACTTTACCCCAGATGCTTAGGTAGGTCGGGGGTTCACTACATTATACTGTTATGCGCAGTTAGCTCTTTCGCTCTCATTTGAGAATTGTAATACTTGCACATACTGCTTCTTCTTTTCTTTTCTGTTTGTCTTGAGGTTTCGTGGAATGATTATAGATTTTCAAATCAAAATTACTGCTTCAGGATGCACTTAAAAAAACCTTTCGATCATTATCCCTGTGATTTCTAGTAACTCCCAGTGTGAAAAAAGAACAAAAAATTATAAAATGTGTGATGAAATTTTTAAGTCATTGTTGAAGAAGCAGCAAGTTTCTAGTTCTCATGGGTCTGCCTACTGTGACTACATCATTTCACATTTCAACCCACATACCCCCGAACTCGGAGCCAGAACAGCTCCCTGTCGGTTATATAGGTATGCCTGACACTTTATTAATGAAGCAAAACAATTACAAACTAGAGTTATAACATAATATAACAAAAGGACATGATATAGCAAAAGAGCATAACTATGACTACATCACAAAACTTTTAGCTTTAACACATTCATCGCGGCAATGGTGCACGTTCGTCCTACCGTCTGCGCTAAGAGTTCCCCTCTAGCGCTAAAGTTAAAACAAAATGAAAATTCCTTTAAAACTTTTTTTATTCTACTTTAATTAAATACCCTTACATGTCTTTACACTATTCATATGATGTTGATGCTATTCGAAAATAGCTTTAACATCAGTTTCACTTTCACTACTCTCTGAAATACTTTCTGTCCTAACAACGTTAATATTCAAGCCTGGGGCACACTGAAGTGACTCCATATTTGCTTCAACTCTTTCTGCAATTTCTTCGACATTATGACTTCCATATTTGGTGCTTGAATCGGAAACACATTCGCTCAGGTTACAACTGCTTTTCCTTTCTGAGTCAATGTCGTTAACAAGCTCTTCGTCAAATAAATTGAGATATTTTACTACCTCGTCAATAGAAAGAACTTTCTTTTAGTCATTTTTCTTTTCAAAAACCTTTATAGTATGTAAAACGTAACAAGTTGTGCGGATACGAAAATTGCGCCAAAGTTCTAACAATTGTGCGAGTAGCACTATCTTGTAGAAATTTTGTGAAAAAATAAAGCTGAACAGTTGATAAATAAGTGACTGGACACGCTGCAACAATACAGAAAAATATTGTGTAGAGGACGAGTTATCACGTCCCTATCGCACAGTGAATAATCTTGGAAGACGAGATATCTCGTCCGTCGAGGCGAAAGGGTTTTCCCGTCATTCACGATCACTTCACTCCACGCAAATAGCGTGGTGGCACTCCAAACCATTCGATTTTTCAGCCCAATCCATTTGGGTAGGTTATTCACGGACCGCTCCACGCAAACCACAAAAGCTTCAACTACGGACACTCCGATCCCCTACTATATCTACTTCCTCCGCCTACTCGGATTTCCTTTCGAGCGAGAGAGCCTCATTTATTTCCCTTCCCCCAAGTACCTAAACCGGTCGTATTTCCCATTTATGACCGGAAAGTCCAAATGGATTTCAAAAGAGGTTGGATTTTCAAACTTTTGATCGTACCACACCAATTCTCATCGGAATTTCCCTCTGAAGACCAATTTTTTGAGCGGTGCGACCGAATTTTCGAATATCGAGTCTTTTTGTGACTATCCAGCTTTACGTCGCGGTAGTTGGTGAAAACTCACTTTTCTTGGCGTTGCTTAGCGCAGTTTGCCAGCTATCGAGTTAACATGAGAGTATCATATGGGAAATAAAATAATAATGCATTCCTCCTGTCGAAAATGGATACAGAAAAGTCAAGGAATGTGAATCGTGAGAATGATCTCTTGCATACGAGGCTGATGAAATTGTACCGGCGCCCCTTGAGAAACCATATTCACATCAATAGCAACATAAAACGTAGCCAAATATAAACAAATATAAAATTTTATTGTCTCAAATAAACGAAATAGAATTCAATTTGAACAAAAAAGGGTGATGGTGAATGTCAAATAATATTCATTTAATCGAATTTAAACCTCAATTATTTATTAGCGTAACAATACAGCTACACATAAAGTTAAATAATATTGCAATTTAATATGTATTATGGGAAATCAGTTTTTCGGGCTTTTGTTCTCGAAAAAGTTTGAATTAATGCATACAAATCAAGAATGTGCGGTTTCTTCACACCTGAAGGGCAGAAATCTGATGAACGGACGGCCGTTTCGTCTGTTGGTCAAGCATTCGTCTCTAAAGATGCTGGTTGGCAGGTTTCAATATTTTTAAGACTCCGGAATTGATGTACGTGTATCTGTTTGGGATCGAAACCCACAGTGTAAGAAGCTCTGGACTGCTAATCCCACGATTTCCGCGATCTGGAAGCAAGTCTATTTTCTTCTGCATCCAGAGAGTTTCACAGGCTATTGTGTTAACGAAGTCCTTTCATAGTGTTGGATCATATTATACTAATAAAGCTTTGCTATAAATAACAACTCGCTTGGCTCAACAGTATTGGAAGACGTTTGCAAAAGTTGTATCTAAATAGTGATTTTAAAAAATTATATAATCAGAGGGTTAATGCGTAGTAGTACAAAAAAAATGAAATTTCAAGGCGAAAATAATTCGCTCTAAAAGAATTCAACTCGAAAAGAATACGAAGAAATGCAAAATAGCTTCATTTCACAACAAAACAAATTAATACAATGGAATCAACTCAATCTAGCTTAACTTACTGTTATAAATTATGATAGTGTACATTTAATGGGAGAAAAACAATAAATTGAAAATGTAAAAAAATCAAGCCATTTTTTTTTCTAAAATTACCATCCAAGTCAAATACAATTCTACGATTTATCGCAGAAGTGGAAAGAAATAGTTCTTCACAACTGTTTAGTCATTCCAAATACTAAACTACGGCGAATCAAAAATAAAAACCAATTGCTTTTTTGATCAAAGTACAAATACCAGTCGTACAGCTGTTTAAGAATAAATATTTGAATCACAAAATATTATATTCGCGTAGTTCATGAAACTGAAACACACTTGAAAAACAAAACATAAAACAACTACAACAACAAGAAAACAAGTCATTGATGGGTCCTTTCATAGATAGTAATTTTAATGTGTCATTTAAAGTCTGAAATAGTGGGAAAGCCAGTGACAAGAAACAGAAAAAAGATAATGAAATCAAAACTATGTTTGGTCTTGGAAGTGATAGACATACAATATTAACAAAGAATGTGAATTAGCAGTTAATTGCAAAATTCATCTGTAAACAAACAGCACATGTAAGACTTG
>BGPR01004904.1:9568-49916 GCA_013235015.1 Araneus ventricosus
TATATATAAGCTGTATCACCATGTTCTTAATTTTTTATAATAACCATAAGAGCCCGGTGTTGAAAAGAAAACTTCTATTAGGGCACGAATCAGGCGTAGTTATCTTTTGTCTACACTTTAAAATAATTAATTAATTCCTACAAGGCCATTCTGTATAATTTAAGCTTTCCCCTAATTAAAAGTATGTGCAAGCATGACCAAACTGCAGGTAACTTATTTTTAAAATTACCTATCTCACTTTATCCGCAATATTTAAAATAGTAATTAGTTGTGAACCTCCAAAAGCATTTAAAAATGAATTGAACGGACTTGAATGTATCAATAACCGTTTTTGAATAATACGGTTAGGAATCATTATTTTAAGAATCATGAACAGAGAGTTGAAAACATGAGTTCAATTTTTGAAGCTAATAAATAAATATATTCCATAAAAAATGAAGCTGGTGCAAAATGATTTAAGTCATGTCTCCTTTAGTCACAATCATTCTATCAAAATAAATGGGCAATTATAGCATCTATATGGAAGTAATTCGTGGCAAATTGTAATGGATACAATACTCCAAGGAAGAAGCAGGATATAGAAGAAGGAAGCAATGATGACAAATGTATTAATAGAATGGGATAAACAATGCGACGAAATATTAGAATCAATGAATGAATCGAACATCCAGAAGCAATCAAATGAAAGCGCTTCAAGCAAATGAGTTGAAACCAAAGAACCTTTTGAATTATTTATAGATTCGTTAGATGAACTCCTTTTTGTCATGTTGAAAAATTTGACAATTTCATTTTTTTTTCTTCATCAACTTTCATTTCATGAATAGAAACTGAAAAGTGCAATGCAAATAATTATGACAGAAGCGTAGCGTCAGAGATTTGGAAGTAAAATGTTCATGACTTTAATTCTCTCTCCTTATTTGGTCAAAATTATTTGAATAATTCCCGTTTATTTGAATTAATTGTATCGATATAAGTTACTTTATAACTCTGTTCAAAGCGTTTCGGCAAATTCGAATGTACAAAACCAGTTATCTGTTTTTAAACTAGTTCTACATTTTTTAGAATGAGATTAACTGAAATTATTTGAAATATTCAAAAAATTAAAAATTAAACGTAGGAAAGTGCTAAAATTCCACACAGGAAGCAAACGTGGGCATTAATGCAGAACCCGTGGAACATGAATAATGATCAATTGCCAGTTCCAATTACTCGGTTCTACGCACACTCATCAAAACTGCAAACCGGAGATTTTTATCTCTGGAGTCAGGGGTGTGCCGTAGTGTCAAGTTACTCGGCAAGGCGCGTACACCTGCGCCCCACGCGCCTTACACACATGGGCACAGGTGTGCCCCATGTGTATTTGTGTCAGCAATTTCAACTTAAATGACTGTGCGATATTGTACCTGAGTATTTCAAGGACAGATACTGAAAGTTTGACCTCTAAACACTGAATGGAATTTAAATCACATGACTTTGAATATTATAGGGGACATATGTGCCCCACGCGACTAACGGAGGGTTGGATTGTGAAAATAAAAAAATAAACCTTAAGCCTTCTAAATTTCACCAATGATAAATTTCATCATTAGCCTAGGATGCTGTATTTTTCGCCAATTATTTCTCTTACTATTATTCAATATTGTCTTGCTTCCCATTCTGAAAATTTTGTGAAACAAATCTATTGTCTAAAATATTTTTTCTAGCTCAGAGGAATTTATGAATTTCGGTATATGGGGCTAACGCTATTGGATTCTTTTTTCTTATTATGTGCGTTACTTTCAGTAGTAATTACAGCTCAAACTACTCAGATTAGTCTCTATCTTTTTCTTAGCCTTTACGAGTTATTTTTTTCGGTATTAAATAGGGTGGCTTAGTTAAGAAAACAACAATTATCTCCGATACATTTCAAAGCTGCCTGTAAAACATTAAATATCTCAGTAAGTTATAGAAATTAAGTACTGGAAAGAGTCTCTAATTTTTGGAGTGGCTGCTAACGAATTTCGCGGTATCCACCTATGTGGATATGCATGATATCGGCGATTAACAGGCAACACCATCTATCTCAATTATTTGAAATTTCAAATTCAGCTGTTCTGATTTTTTCTGATTAAAAATTCTGATTTTTTTTCTGTAACTTCTGGTAGGAACATGTGGTCTCATATTCATATCAGATGTTAAAATAATTCCGAAATATTCGCTATTGGGTGTGAAAAATTCAGTTTTTCTACCTCTCTGAAATTTCAAAAAATTACTTCTTACTTCTTAAGCAACGATATTCAGAATAGTGTCCGTTTAATTCAGTTTTCAATACTTTTCCACAAATCTCCACAACACATCAAAATTAGCGAAACAGCCCGCCAAATTTACTAACCTTTAAAATATGTAACAATTGGCATATTGAGCATATTTTGGCGACTTCTGAATGAAACTGTCTGTGCTAGTCAACTTGAAAATGGATATACAGCCGAACAAATCTAATAATAAAAATAAAGATGCTCAATTTTAGAATAATGTATTATTATTCTACTTTCCCATTTTTTATCAGGCTGAATAACACCAGCACAGAAGATAGGAATTAAACCATTATTAAAGCCATTATAAGTTTAAGGAAAAATTCAACCACGGAACGAAATATATAGACTAATTTTTTCATTCAATCTTATTAGCAAAAATTAAGTACTATTAACGCGGTACGATGTCACAAATATTAAATTATATAGAATATATAGAATAGATAAAATAAATCCAGACCAATTACATTTATCTGTCACTAATCGTTCATTTCCAGTTGAAGCGGAAGTTGAAAGCCCCCTTGCCTATGCGCTTCCAAAGATCCATCACCAACATTCTTTCCCATTACTTAAGAAAATACAAATATACTGATGTGATGTGTACGAAATTCTTTTCAAAAACATTTATTATAACTTCGTTATACTGCGATTAATTAACTCTACCGATACGGGACCGTCCCATGCGTCCTTTCAAGCAAAAGGCGATAGACGTCCGAAACGTCTGAATGTCAATCTGTAATTTCCATCCCCTTTCGATACCTGTGATTGATTTCACACTAGGCGCGTGCTTCCTTCGTTAGAGTAGCTCCCCAAATGTGTTTGGGGAAGAGGGGAGTTTTCTTACAATTCGGACAATGCCAGCTGTCATTGTGGTTTTTGAGGGGGAAGTGAATTTCCCTTATCTTTGATAGAGAGGCTCGGACGTTCCCGTAGTTTGAGGTCCCTCTATTTCAATGGCCTTAGGAATCAGATGGTTAAATTCTCATTTTTCATGCAAAACAAACACAAATGATTTCTTGTATTTTATTCTGAAAGGTCAACGAAAACAGATCTTTCCTCAATAAGAGCTCATGCAAAACCAAAGTGCGCACAGGAAAAGAGGAAAGATTTCATGCGCACAGGAAAAGGGGAAAGAGCTCATGCGCACAGGAAAACCGTTAATGTGGCCTTCACCATTTCAAATTCTAAACTGACAAAGGTCATCGTTCAACTCTTACTTCTAACTTTGCGAGAAATAAATTTTTGTAAGAAATAATTGTTTATTTTTGCTTTATATTTTCTTTGGTGCTATAATTATAGACCATAAAATAGATAATAGTTATTCTTTGTTCCTTATTATTTCCTAAGATATTATAACTTATTTAATAACATTTGCTATTTACATTAGAGTATTTTATATTCGTCAGCAACATTAAAGTAAGTGTTACTTAAATTGTGATGGCATTTTTGAACTTGTAATGTACTGTTAGTTTAATTTAAATTATTTAATAGAATGCTTCTTATTTTTAAAAATTGATTAATAGGTGTGCTCACCTGAGTACTATAAAAGTCTTTAAGGCTAAAGAGCACATTGTGAAAATGATGTAATTCAAAAATATTAATCGTCTTATGTCCATGCCTCCAATTCAGAATTTTCAGGTAGACTCTTGTGTTTCACTTTTGTATTTTAACCAGTGGCGAATCCAGGGGGGCTATCGGGCTACAGACCCCCCAGAGCCAAGCTAGAATTCCTGATTTTATTTAAAATCATTACAACTGTTTTTCTTAATTTCCCTCTTTAAAAAACAATAAAAATGTTTCAACATTGCTTTCTGGTTATACAGGCTCGAAAATTTTCCTACTTTTGTAGTCATTCCACTTGTATTTGTAGTTTTGACGCTGTCGAAGACATTTTTTGGATAGCTATTTCATTGTAATTTTTATTAAATTATCGAAAGTATAGTATTGCTCTTTTTGATTCTTACTGTCAGGTGAGTAAAGTCTGTAGAGTTAAACAGTTTTGGTTTAATTTAGCCTTGAGGTTTGACATTCGTCACGACGATACAAACTTTTTATGCCCTCCCCCGCCCCCCCCCGACCCGAATCCTAGATTCGCCACAGATTTTAACGGTTTAAGGTCGAACAATGACTCGTTTATCCCGACTAAAAAATGTGTTCAAAATACAATTGTTACATATGTTATGGTCAATGTGGATAATAGGTTATTGTCGATAATAACTGATTGAAGTTGATAATCATTTACCACTTTATTCGGTTATTATTAACATTAACCTGTTATCCACGTTGACCGTAACATATACACAACTTACGACAAGCGGAGGATCGTTGCATCATGCAGCATAGCATTTCGTAACGATCTTGGATGGCATACAATATTATGATTATCAGGTGCCTTTGGTGTCACTTGAAATGAATCCCATGGCCATCGGAGATCATTAATCTGAATTTCTACAGCGATACATCCTTCACTACTCTAATAATCTAATGAAAAGAAAACAAGATATATATCACAATCAGGTTAAGCACGACAAGTAGCAGTGAAATATAGACGAAAACTTCATTTACTTTTACCTTGAATTTATGGAGAACAATTTGCAACGACAGTGGAATGTAACGGGGAAATACTATGTTAATGTTTTAAAGGAAAGGGAATATTTGGTCTCATTTTACTGTCTCTTATCGCAGCTACATTCTGCTTCATAACTGACGGGCATATATCTCCCAAAATAATTGCCTAGTTGTCATGGTAACGTATTTTGAGATGTAATAAAGTATCAAATCTTAACCCTTAAAGGACCAGTGGTACCTTTAAGCAAAATACCCAATTTTGTCTTCTAAAATCTTCAGAATAAGACTGAAGCACCAATGCTTGTTGTTGCCGTATGGATACATACTGAATTTTTTATTAAATAAATTTACAGCATATAGATGGCATCCTGAGTGCTGATAAAAGAAATAAAAATAAATTGATGTTTTCCTCTTGAGGTCGCATCTTTTTATCTTCTTCTGTAGGCTTGAGAATAAATTTCATTTATTAACATTTATCTGTGAGTGACATTATAGAATTTTATCAAGGACATTTTTATCTGAATTAATGCCCAGTGTTGTCAGTTGGTAACAAACTGTTTTCTAGAAATAAACCATACTTAAAACAAAATAAGATTTTTTAAATTATTTTTCCCATATTTT
Organism: Araneus ventricosus; assembly: GCA_013235015.1. Lineage (NCBI taxonomy): Eukaryota > Metazoa > Arthropoda > Arachnida > Araneae > Araneidae > Araneus > Araneus ventricosus. Next base: position 15,049 of record BGPR01004904.1, read on the forward strand.
AAAGATAAAATGTCTAAAAACATTTTAAAATTAAATTTTCAACAATCGGGTTATAAGGGTTAAACTTAGAAGAAATTGTATCCATGCTTCTGCAATATATGGGTTTTTTCTGCTATCCTCTTGAGCATGCGTATGTGCCAGAATCAATGTATGAAAATTCTAAATAAAAGTTAACCCTCAGCTGGGAAGGTGCGGTCTCACAGCTCTCTAAGAATGGTTTACCCATCACCCTTACTCTATTTTTAGTTCAATTGAATGGATTCGCCCTGTAGCTTCTAAGTTTATGATCTTGACTACAGGTGTACATTTTCTTGAAGTTGCATCACCTGCTTTTTTCTATATCCCAGTTATTTTTTTCGCACGGTCTGACAGACCGCACCTCCCTGCTAGAGTCCCAATATTGTGATAGCTTTAGAGAATGCCAGTAATACCTAGTCCCCTGAATATCATTCCACATTCTGATCCTTGTTATGACGAAGAACTTCTAAATGAAACAGAAAGTGATTTCAGTGATGTCAATAATTGTACAGATGATTTTTGATGAAAGTTCAAATTCCACTAATTTTGAATTATCCGAATTTGAAGATCCCAAGCTGAACTTGAATCCTTTTAACTGGTCATAATGAAACAAAACGAACTATTAGAACTACTACTTATGATATCACCCAACTTCCAGAATTGCTATTTCCTAAAGGCTATTGTGTATGCGTAATGTAAATTCAGACAGTTTTGTCTCAAAATTATTCTGTAACCCGTATTATGATTGGAATGCAGTTTTTAAAAGTCCTCGTAAGAGAATTTTCCTCTCCAAATAAGAAGACGAATCGAAAATTCAAAAATAAATAATAATTGCGAATGACAAAAAAGCGAATTTTAGGGAGAAGTACGGAGGCCCAGGAGAGATTGATATTCCCGAAACATCACAAAGTTTGAAGTGAGGAAAACTTGTAATTTTTGCCTACCAGAGAAGAAAACAAAAATTGCATAGTTATGTATCTTTTGTGAAAGGAATGTGTGTAGAATGCACTCGAGAATTTTGTTATAGCTATGAGCAAGAATCTGTACTTAAATAATTCCATTTAAAAACAAGCCAGTTTTATCCTACGCCAATTTTTTTATATAATGTTTAATTTTTGCGTTATGTTATTTTCGTCATAAATTTATATTATGAAAAATAAATATCACTAGAAATATTTAAAAATATGTATATTTTTTTACGATTAATATTAGTTAAATTCCCAAAAAAGTATGTATCAAAATAATCAATCTTTCTGCTAAAAATATATTTTCAAAAGATAAAAAAAAATATTTTTTATAGTAAGAAAATTATCTGATTAATATATAGGCAGAATTTCATACTGGCAATTTTATTAGAAAATGTTATTTGAATTTTTTAAAAATGGGGTCTCGTAGACCGTACCTCCGTAGTTAAGTCCAAATTTTTCATCGCCGCAGTCAAGCGTTAATAATAAAAAAATCACTTCTTAATCTTAATTCTGAGAATCCTTGAGAAGTTTTTCCTTTAATGAGGTTGTTTTTAATCTCAAATGGAGCAAAATATTTTATTAGGTGATTATTTCTTCTCACCCACCTAAGATTTAAAACTTTAATGTAAAAGCGAAAAGGATTTAAATTGAATTTATCAGCTGGATGTTAGCTAGATCGAAAAATGAAACTTGGTTGAAACTAACGAATGGTAAGTATAATCTTTAAGAATAGCTGATATGTTTCTAAATTCACCAAAAATTTTACAGAAATCAGTCTATAGACTCCTCAAAAAATTTCACTGAATAAAATAAGAAAGTAAAATTCCATTGTGATATTGGCAAAGAATATCAAAACTTAATCATCGTCCCTCTCCTTATTTTTTATCATTTGTAGAAAAACACGCGATTAAATATTTGAAGAAGCAACAGACATCAGAATCTAAATTTCCAAACAGCAACGAAAATTGCCGCAAATTATGCATGAAAAACTTTTTAATTTTTTAATAATTCAGAAGAAATCAGACGCGAAGCACATATTAGAAAGATAATTCTTTGAATTTTAAGATGGCATAAAATTTTTTTTGCAAGATAATATTTTCTAAAGATATTGTGAAAAAAATGCCAATTTTCCATGGTATTGACATGTCATAAATTCTCTCGAAATACATTTACTGTTTATTTCACAAATCTCAACTTTCGATCGTAGTGATTAAAACGTCACATTGTCAAATCAATTCAGACTGAAGTGTCATTGTTGCAAGTTGACATCCAAACAGCATAATCACATTGCTAACAAGTCTTTAACAATGAAATGCTGTCATTGTTATAAATGCGTTCGCTGCTTTTTGCTGCATGCTGGTTTGATACATTTTTATGTTCTCATTCTGTAAAAGTTTCATAATTAAATTGTATTTAGTATCCGTGAAGATTTATTTGTATACTAGCCGATAATTCGGCGACCAGCTTGTTTGCTTAGAATATGATTTTAATTCAATATTGCATCATTTTATATTCATTATTCCTTTAATGAGGTAATTTTAAACTTCAGATTGTGGTAGATATTTAACCCATGTCCTATTTGTGACCTTCAACTTGTTCTGTTCATTGTCTACATAAATATCCTTAATGGATTCAAATAACTGACCATGTCATGTAACCTCTAATTCCATGTTCTCGGCACTATCTCCACTTTCTTTTTCCACTTGTGAAATATAAATTTGATTTCAACATTAAAATGACGCAACACGTTTCATGGCCAGCGGCATGTTAGCTGGATTAAAGCCAACTGAGAAAAGAATGAAATCATGGGAACAACCGTTAAGCTTACTGGACATATTTCTTAATGTTAGCAAAGCAACATCTCGGAGAGCTTTGTTTACAGATTTCACCAAACTTTTTATGAAATAAAATATATTAGGATATTATCTCAGATTACAACAATGAAAGATAAATATACAATGAAAAGTATTGTTGTAAATTATGCAAAAAATGTTTTTTTATGTTGTCGGCACAATCTTCGCTTTCTTTTTACTCGTGTAAAATATGCATTTGATTTCAACATTAAAATGACGCCGCACGCTTTATGGCCAGAGGCATGTTGGCTGGATTAAAGCCAACTGAGAACAGTATGAAATCATGGGAACAACAATTTAGTTTACTGGACATATTTTTTAATGTAAGCAAAGTAACATCTCGGAGAGCTTTGTTTAGAGATTTCACCAAACTTTTTATGCAATAAAATATGAAAGCAAAATATATTTGAATAATATCTCAGATTACAACAATGAAAAATAAATATGCAATTAAATATTTGTTTGAGTTCCGTTGCAACAATGAAAAGTATTGTTGCAAATTATGCAAAAAATATTTTTTTATGTTGTCACCACTATCTTCACTTTCTTCTTCCTCTTGTAAATTATGCATTTAATTTCAGCATTAAAAGGGAGCAGTACATTTTATGAGCAGCGGCATGTTGTCTGTATTAAAATATGCTGAAAAAAGAATGGAAACATAACAACCATATTTATTCAACTTAATGGATATATTTCTCAGTATAAGTAATCTCTCAGAGCTTGGTTTGCAGATTCCAAAAAATTTTCATGAAACGAAATACGATTGCAAAATGTATTAGGATAATACCTAAACTTTCAACAATGAAAGAGAAATACCCAATTAAATATTTGTTTAAGCAATAAAAACGGTTTGAAATGCGTTGCAACAATGAAAAGTATTGTTGTAAATTATGCCAAAAAATATATTAAAAAAATAATTAAAATAAAAGAATGAAATCGTACGGCTACGTAATTGATACCATTGAAGACGTAATTATTCGCACTTTCAGATGGTGGAAAAATAATTTTTGTGCTGTAATATCTAAACTTTTTAAGGAAAAACATCGAAAGTTAGATTAATTTTTATTCAATTAAAATTCTATTTAAAATTTTAAGAAAATGGCAATGAGGTGCACATTTCCACCCTCCAAAGTATGTTTGTACCAAATTTCCTAAATCTAGGTCCAGCGATCTTCCCTGTAGAGCGCCAACACACAGAGATTCTCCTTTATCATTAGTAGAGAATGTTTTCCTCATGAAAAAGTTTAGAGAAAACTATATTCTCTGTCTCTTTGTTATTTAACCTTCAGAATGACAGGATGAAATCTGAAATATCACTTTAAAATATTTTTTTGTTTTTTATTATGTAGAAAGAGGAAAGTGACTTTCCTCCTTTTCTTTTCTTAAGATAATATCAGTAGTCCTTGTCGACCACCCATGCGGATATCTATACCCGTATAGTATCATTGGCAAAAAATACAACTATCGCAGATAGAATAATAAAAATCGTAAGGGAAGTCAATCTATCAGCAGAATTATTAGAGGAAAGGCAGATAAATTAATTTGTTCATTGATACAGCTTGCACAGAGACAAATGAACTCGACAATGCTCTGATGACTTCAATGACTGACAATACTCGTTTAGTATCATTGGCAAAAAATACAGCTATCGCAGCTGGAATAATAAAAACCGTAAGGGAAGTCAATCTATCTACAGAATTATTAGAGGAAAGGCAGATCAATTAATTTGTTCATTGATACAGCATGCACAGAGACAAATGAATAAAAGATAATCTGCTGCCACAACAATTGTACGTCCCGTGAGGAAAAGATTATGTACTCAAGTGATTATAAGATAAAAATGAACGTTATTCGTTTGGTTTTAACTTTTTTTCGAGGATTCAGGTCGTTATTTCATTAAAAATGGTAAATTTTTGACTACATCATGACTAATTTTTGAAGGAAAAATATTTGATTTTTCTATTTTATAACATCGTTAATTATGACAAAATTTGAATTGTAAAAATATTATTAAAATGAATTTCAAACAAAATTTTTTTCTTATTTCTGAGACAGTTGAAATGCAAATTTAAATAATTTATAATACATAGCTATATCTGAGTTTCTGGAATGAACAGCATGTGCTGCCATCTACTCATTGCAAATAATAATAGATTTATTCTTTTGAATTCTTGTTACAAAAAGTATTTACACGACTGATTTCAGTTATTTTTATTTCTTTCCTTTGGAATTACAATGTTTAGAACTTCGCTAAAGCTAATATTAATCTATAAATACAAATCATTACATTTGTTTTCTAGGGCAATATATAAAGGATTTAAAACTTTAATAAGGACTTTTGATTTTTAATTCTATTGTTTTCCCAACTTTAACAAAAAATTAAATCTAACATATTTCCAGTTTAGGTTATATTAACTTGAAAAGCAAATAAAATTCTTTTATTTGAAATTTATTGAACCTATAAAAATGTTTTTCAGTTAGACTTTGAATTCTTACTCTCTTCACTTTCATGTTGATTGAATTCTACATTATACTTCATTGCCGTTCACAGAAACATAAAAATTGCATAAAATACAGATTTTTAGACAAATATAATTCTTTACAGCACAAAGAAATTGCAGCTGCCAACGAATTATTTTTAATACATCTTTATGTGCTCTTCTGATAATATTTTTTGCATTTCTAATTTATCTTATGGAACAAATCTGTTCTCTAATAGCACAAAAATATTATACAAATTTTTTAGGACATGGTACAGTTACCTGAATATCATTCAATATCTTAACAATATTTTTCATTAGCTTGCGGTTCTCTGGTTTCAATATATTCCTAAAATCTTTATTTATTTCATATTAATTTAAGCTCATTTATGAAATCTCTAACTAAATTGGAGTGCTTTTCAGAAATACGTCATTTCTGAAATCTGAAATTTATGTTTATGTATGTTTCTATGCTTTGAATTTAAAAAACAAATCAACGGGGAAACCAAGGCAAATGAGTTATTTCAATATCATACCAATTTTACAGATATTTTCCAATAACAACTTTATATATTTTAGACTACGTGGCTTTATTTTTATGTAATCTTACTTTAAATAATTATTTCAGAGTTCATTAATCATTAATCTTTATTCTATGAAAGAGAACCCTATATCATGATTTTGTGCTTTAATGAAAAAAAATGCTGATAAAAATGGTTGGTCAAAATTTAATATGTTAGAAACGTTCCTGTCAAAAAACTGCTGCTCATCAATATCTAAGAAAATTTACCACCATATTGATATTTATCTATTTAGCAATTAGATTGTAGATAAGAAGGATGAAGATTTATTTCTAACAAGATATTTAATACAATATTGTCCCTAACATTTAGAGAAATAATAATAATTTTAAATTATTGAAACTTAATGAAATATCTAGAAATGCAATTGCTCACTTGTACATTAATTGGGAACTTCTATGTTCTTATTTTATACATATCAGTTCAGTTATTTTATCGGTTGATTAAAATTCAATAAATTTCTTTGGTGAAGTTCATAATGCTTCTGCATGAACAAATAAATTCGTTAATAGATTGTTTTCCTTGCTGATCAGCTAAAATCTTAATTGAATTTCACTTCTCTCTGCCATGATAAATTAGCTCACAAATTTTCAAAAAATACCAAGAATTTCTCTACAAATAGAGTCATTTCTGACATAATAAATATTGTAAAATTTTACACTAAATTAAATACTTTTATACCTGTCCTATTTTTTTTGATATTTTTCCTTTAAATTTTAGAGGAAACTAGGGCGATTTGACCTTACTTTTTCTTTTTCATATATTTCTCGAATATTTGAATTTTTATCAACATAAAAATACTTGTTTTCAAGAAGAGTAAATGTACTTATGCTAAACTGATATCTCATTTAATCTTAAAATAAATATATTTCATAAAACCGACTGAATCAAGTCTCCCTAACCTTAGGGATACTTGACCCTAAGCTAGGGACACTTGACCCTATGGTTAGGGCCACTTGATCTATAGTAGGAATGACTTAACTCGTTGCAGATTCGCCCCAGAATAATACAGCTTAAACACAAGAGAAAATTTCAGATTAAACACAGAAAAATGTTATTATTTATTTAATTTCTTTTGAAAAGCTTGATAGACTTGCCTGGTTCTTCCAAGATTCAAATGAAAGAAAGCTAGAGAATAGAAATATATAATCCAGAGGAAAATTTAAATTATGAAAGAAAGATGAACTAAATAGAAATGGTGAAACTTTAGAAAGAAACCAAACGATAACAAATAGTTAGAGCAAAAGATTTTTATTACAATAATAAATGAATAAAAATCGTTTTTTTTGGTAGGAGAGGAAAAAATGGAATAAATATATTTCAATTCTTGTTAAATTTCTTCCTGAAATAATTATTTGCATTATTTCAAAACTATCAAATTAAGAAGAAATTTTATTCATTAAATAATTATTTACAATCAATTTTTAAATATTTATTCTCTATATTTGAGTAACCATATTTCCGACCGCAAAATGCGGTTCTGTAGGCTACAATATCGAAGCTGCAACAGCTTTTGATAGCGTCAAGTCTCCCTAACCTTTTAGGGTCAAGTATCCTTTACTTGATTTTTTAAAAATAATCTAAAAATTAAACCATTTAAAATTAAAATATCGCATTATACCATATATCAAATTAAAGCTAGAAGTATGCTTAAAACTCAGAAATATTTAAATTTATCACATCTTTAATAGTAAACTTCCTATCCACTGAGGAATGAAAAAGTGAAAATTTACTTTTGTGTTCCCAAAACAAATTTACGTATGTACCATTCTGATGGCTTTTAAATTTGAAATTAAAATCCCCTCTAAATGACCACGTGACCAAAAGTCAAATAAAAATGGCACAAAAAATTACCAATAATCTCACTAGCTGAAAAAATCACGTATTTTCAAGTCTCCTTAGGGGGTCTAGTCTCCCTAGTTTCCCCTAAATATGGAAATCTAAGTGGAAAATCACGTAACGATTTCTTTATAAGTCTGATTTCGACATGTATGAAGCCATATACTCATAAGTTCATATTAATAGTCATAAATACATATCAAGTTTTTATCATCAAATTATCATCTTATCTTATCACATATCAAAATAATAAAACTGATAAGCATAAACAATAAACTTATTGTTTTCTGTTGTTCGTGCCGAAAAACTTTTTTAAAAATTTTCTCTCGATTTCAGATAATAGAGCGTGTTAATCGAAAGGTTTTCATTTTGTTTCAAAATAGAATGATTAAGCAAGAAGTAGATTTTTGATAACTTTGATTCCATATCTTTAAATTATTTACTGTTGATGATTAAATTTATTTATATTACATTTAATTTGATAAATGATAAATCAACAGATACTGTCAGTTATCCAAATCCAATGGAAAATTTCGACGAAACAAAGTCCACAAGGGGTTAATAATTCTGAAATTCTAAGATTCAATCAAAGGTTGTGAAATCTAAAAAAGAAGTTTGTGGTGGGATCAAAGAGAAAATATTAATTTCTCCATTAAGAGAAATAAAAATATATTTCCTGCATTTCGATACAGATGGCAGCACTAATTTACTTTAAAGTAGCGGCTCCCAAACATTATTTCCTCCCGTACTCCTTAATTAGTCCTTATATTTTCGAGTACCCCTGCGTTTAAGCCCCCTCTTTACCCTCAACCCTCCTTCCACTCAAAGAGGTTTTTATTAATATTGTTAAGGGCTTAGGTCATCTTAAGGATCAAACTACTCGCATTAACTTAACAGTATTTGAAGGATTAAATTTCGATTATACATTTCATTCAATTTTTATAAAAGTATCAATTCATCACCAAAATAAATGAACACATTATTGAAATAATTTCGCATTATCTTATGATGAACGCTAACATTAACTACTAGTGATAATCAATTATTCAAATCTAAGACAATTGAAATGCGATCTTTGTGCTTGCTTAACCCTCTGACCACTGAGGGTTCTCAAAAGTACAGTTGTAAACGGAGGTTTGTTTGCTAATGGATAGGTGAAATAGATTCATCCTCCCCTTTTCGCCTCATTATGCGTAGTGGAAGATTTGAATGGAAGGCCTTTCATCTCTTATCTCTACCCCAAGCCCAACTCGCCCAACTGCCTTCTCCCCGCTTTCGGAACAGTAACCGGCCGAAATCCGCCCCACTAGTATAGAAGTTACATGGCCGGTTACGGCCAGCTTAGGAGTCAGAGGGTTAATGGAGCTGAGTTTTAAAAAATATTGCTCAAATTTTTTTTATTTAGAAAATGCACACTACAGAATAAACTCCAATTACAGAGTGCAGATACAGAAACAAACACTAAAATGGCCGTAAAACACAGATTAATGAAAACAGCAGATAGACACAGAAATCACTGAAAACTACAACGCGAATTTAAAAAGCATGCAAAATAAAAACACTTCAAGAACACAAAAGCCGCAAACATCCAGTCTTAAAAACACCTTAAGACTCTTTGAAAACACCAAGATCATCAGAGTACATGTTAAACATTCTGTAAAATTTATAAATAGAAAAATACGTTTGTAATTAAACCTGGTAAATGCATTTACAAATAAACAACTCTTCTTCAGACTGCTATCAGCATAATCTAAGTGATACGGCTAAGTATGTCACTGAAATCAATGACATCATTAATTATCTTATGATAAAATAAAAGACATGGAAGATCACGTCGGACCCTCAAACTGTGAATGCCGAAGATGTTACATAAATAAGATGGGGATAAGTCTTGTGAATAATAGAGATTCGTTCTGTAAAATAAGTAACTCAAAAACATAGTTTGTACCTGTTCAATAGTTTTAATTTTATTTTTATTGTAAGAGTCCCAGACAAGACAACAGTACTCAAGACTCGAGCAGACAATAGTGAAAAATAAAACTTTCAAAGCATGTATACCGGAGAAATGTCTGGTATTACGTTTGATAAAGCCAAGTTTAGTGTAGGCTATAGAGACAATGTTGTCAATATGTTGAGTAAAATCAGCTCTAGTGTCAAAAATAACACCAAGGTCAGTAACTGACTCGGATCGGTGTAGTAAAATACCATTGATTTGGTAAGAATAAAAAATAGGCTGTGATTGTCTAGTATACCTAAGGATGCTACACTTTTCAACATTAAAAAGTAATTTATTTACGGTGCACCACTGATGTAAGTTATAAAGTTTGTTCTGTAAAAGAGCAGCATCAGCACTGGATCGCATTTGTCTGGAAAATGAAGTCAGATATAATATCTTCTCTGAAGCTGCGTTAATATTACAGTGATATTTGTTATTAATATACGCATAGGATGAGTATATTATTTCCGCAAGTTCGATGTTCGTGATAGGTATTAAATATTTTAATGCTTTAACTTTGATTTCGAGGTACTCTTCTTTCAGTGCGATACAATAGGCTATCTGACTTACATAGAGCTTTTAACACTCTGACTCCTAAGCCGGCTGTAACCGGCCATGCAACTTCTATACTAGTGGGGCGGATTTCGACTGGTTCCTGTTCCGAAAGGGGAGAGAAGGCATTTGGGCGAGTTAATTATTAAAGAGATCCTTAGGGGAGAGAAGAGAGATGAAAGGCCTGCCATTCATTTCTCCCACCACACGTAGTGAGGAGAAAAGAGGGAACGGGGCGGACGAATCCATTCCACAGATCAATTAGTAAGCAAACATCCGTGTACAACTGTACTCATATTTTGAGAACTCTTAGTAGTCAGAGGATTAAAGGCTCAGCAGACAGAAGAATTAATTAACCAATAACCAAGACTTACTGTTCAAAAATACTAAATACTGTTTAAACATACTATCTTCTGCTAAAGAATTTTCTGAAGATATAAAAAAACACATATAACAGAATCTAGTATCTGCAAAAGTATTACATAAAGCAATAAAAAATTTGGTTAATGTATCAAAGAAAATACAGGGAAAAGGTAAGTCTTGGGTAAGACTTAAGAACAAGGTGCGGTTTCTCGCCAAACTGGGAAATTGCGCCAACCATCCAAAAAGTTGCCAAATATCCGCCATCTTGAATGGTGTCAAGATGGCGGCGATTCTAATGACAGCCGTAACAAAAAAATGTAAATAGTAAATAAAATTGGAAATAGTACATAAAATTGCAAATACTGCATAAAATTGTATGAAATTTAACATGAATTTTCTGGCATTCTGTCACAAATTAGAAATTCTAGCAAAGTTTTAGGGTTGCCAACAAAATGAAGCCACCACATTTGGCGATAAATCAATTTGGCGCGGGGAAAAAAATCAACTTGGCGGACCGCACGTTGTTCTTAAGTCGAGCCAAGTCTTGTTATAATTACAACTAATTCAAAAAGCTCCGTTTATATGTCTTCTGGATGTACATATATGAAATAAAACAAAACCGCTATTCATTTTAAAAAATCTTTACACATTTGAAATGTAAAATACTATAATATAACCAACCTTTACGTAAATAAAAAAGCCTGCAAAATATTTGCAAATTTTAGCTGTAACATTTGGAGTTAATAGAATGCTTGTAATGGGTTCTTTGTGGAATAAATTTTCAAAGACATATTTGGGGATATAACACGTTTAGTAGAGAATGCGGAAATGAAAATATAAATTTTAGTATGAAATTTTCCTAAAACTTTAAAGAAATTCATTTTAATCGAACTCGTCTAGTTGAGATATTAACAAACTGCAAGGTCAACAGATGAATCGTATGGTTCAAACATTTATGTGGTAAGGCTGACAGATGCTGCCACAGTTTCTTGATATCCGGTTTATAATTACCAGTTGATTGTCAGAAACAAACAAAATAATTGATACTTTCGTTAACTATTTAAATGACTTATTTAGGAAAATTTGTTTGATGATGAGTTTCCTTAGAGGTTTATAAGCATTTAATGAAATCAGAAAAACTAGACAAACGATATTAAACTTCTCGATAAATTGTAATAAGATTGAAAACTTGATAATGCTCCACTTGCTAAAGATAGGCATTTTCGCTTATATCATTTCAAGGTAAACTGCTTCTTTCTAACTATCATAACAGTCTCACAGTAGAAAAATATACATTAACTATAATACTCCCATTTTTATGAGTCCATGATTCATTAACCCTCTCGCATTGAGCGAGGCTTTCCCGGGAGGTCTAAAAATTTTCCCTTAACAGCGGCGAAGGCCGGTTTGAGGCGGTTGGCTTCTTTTTAGGGGAAGTGAGGTTCCGAGATCGTTTAGGAGATAAGCGTGGCAGGGGGTCGAATATCCTTGCCAACCACAGCCCATTTCGGTGCGAATTAAGAGAAGGTTATAGAAGGGGGTGAGGTGGTGGGGCAAATGACCATCCAGGTTAGAAGAGTCCAATTCATGTCGCTTTCTCCGAAAAGTTCTCGGTTTTAATGGTAGCAGAAGAAAGAGGTCGAATCGGGATTAAAGAGTTAAAGGGACACATTTCCTTCTTAATTTTTTTTGAAATATTATTGAAAAAGTCTTCACACTATTAAAACTTAACAACCGTCCCATACCGAACCTCCCCTCAAAAGAAGCCAACCGTCCCAAACCGGCATTCGTAGCGTCAAGAGGAAATTTTTAGACCGCCCGGGACCGCCTCGCTCTGTGTGAGAGGGTTAAGAAATACACTTTAACGTAGAAAAAAATTGCTTAAAATTATTGAATCATTGGTTAAATCATTCAACTGTTTCTTGTTTGTGCCATATTGTGTCTAAAAGTTAGCACATATTTTATTAGGAAGTTTGTATTGAAATTGATTTTATAAATTCAAGTTAGAAGTTAAAACAGTTACAAGTATTTGATTATTTTTTGCTAATTTTTAATTGCTGGGGGATAAAAGGGCATTTTTACTTAAAGTTGACTTTTATCCGAATAAATATATGACCTGAAAAAGACAATAAAACCTGACCTAAAAACTGTTTTACGCTTGTTTTCATATCCAACTTTATTTAGACTGCTAGATCCATGTAATAGAAACATTGCCAAGTAAAGACCTGAACGAAAGGCGTTTGGGCAAATCAGGGAAGCACCCTTTAGTATGCCCGAACACTATGTTAAGTGGTTAATGTAGGAAACTTATATCCCTGATAGGACCACTGATTTTCCAAATTGATCCCCCAATTTCTTTAAGCACAATTAAAGTAATTTTTTTAAACATAGACTTACGTCTCTCCATTGTGGTTTAATGGTGTGCCGGGAAAGGAAAAAAATTATAAAGCTTTTCGCGTTAAAGTTAAACGCTTATAGCTCAGCAACCACATAACATAGATAGTTCGTGTTAGTTTCATTTAACAGAGCAAAATTGACTTTGAAGATTGCAAAAAGAATTTTACAATTTGGAATAATTGTTTAGTCACAGTAGAACTTCAAAGTTGGTGAAAATCACTAAACATTTTGTTGACGTCACAGCGACCGATGCGCGCGCTCGCAGACTAAGGCAATTCATTCATCTATCCCACGAAATATTACTCAAAAATTGTTGAATTACGTCGAATTTCGTGCTAAAGGTAAACGCTCATAGTTCCGCAACCAAATAACATATAGACTTGGGTTTAGTTTCATTTAACAGAGAAAAGTTGATTTTGATTATTGCAAAACGAATTTTACAATTTGGAATAATTGTTGAGTCACAGTAGAGGTTCAAAGTTGGTAAAAATCACTAAAAAGTTTGATGACGTCACAGTGACCGATGCTCGCGCACGCAGACAAAGACAATTCATTCATCGATCATGCGAAATATTACTCAATAATTGTTGACTTACGTCGAATTTCGTGCTAAAGTTAAACGCTCATAGCTCCGCAACCATATAACATAGAGAGTTGGTTTTAGTTTCATTTAACAGAGAAAGGTAGCCATCAAATATTGCAAAAATAATTTTAGAATTAGTAAGTACTGTTTAACCACAGTTTAGCTGCAAGTTTGGTGAAAATCACGAAGAAGTTTACATATATAGAGTCATGTAGTCACACTAGACTAATAGTCACTATAGACTATAGAGTTAATAGTCACATACAGCTACTTTAGTAACAGAAAGTCAAGATTGAGTACGGTAAGTAAGTCAATCCCAGCAGCCATTTCGGAGAGACAGCCTCCCGTCGATTTTTCATATTCTGAAATTCACACCAGTATACAATATATGAACACAAGCATGCAATTTTATGCACTGTGTCATTTCTTCTTCTTCCATTGTTTCCCCACGAATGATTCATAACAACGTAACCTCAGTTTTTGTTCTTTTTGAACCAACATTTAGTATTTTTTATGTTCTTTAATTTTGCTAGTTTACTTCGTGTTGCTTTGCTTCTAATATATGAAGACCATTAATGATTGTAGTTGATTTCTGAGTTATTCCTCAAGTGCAGGTAATAACTCCGTTGTTTTATCTCTCCAATATAGGCAAATGTTTGTGGTCCTGTTTAAATAAGTTTTAGACAGTACAAATTCCTCTAACCTTATCTTTAAGCTATTTAAATAAAATTATTATAGTAAATTGTTTGTTTTAGACTGTAATAACGTGATCGAACATTTAATATTAAAATTATCCGATAGGCAATACAATATTAATTGCTGTTTTGTTTTAGACGTAATTGGGATCGCCAAAAAAGAATAAATTCGAGATGCATAAAGTAATTAAAAGCTTTAGAAAGGAAATGAGAAAGTCCAGCTATCAAATATCGTATTATAATCCTTATTTCAATGTTTATCATGGTAATATGCTTTGCATTACAAAAATAAAAAAAATGAAAAGTTTACCGTGGAAGGCAAGAAAATCAAAAGCTAATAATTGTTTATTAAGCAACTGTGGGCTATGTGCGTTTAAGACTAAATATGGCACTGTCTAAATATAAAAGTTTGTACTAGAGAAATTTATACATAGACATATTTTATTTCTATACTTCATTCATTTCATTTTTTAAAATATCTTGTGATATCTTAAAGAATATTAACTGTTCATAAATTGACCATCCAACCAAGTTTATTAATTGGGGAAAATTGCGGCTACTCTAGGTAATATTGCTAAATGCGAATGAACATCCGTGCACCGACAGAATTGAACAAAAGTGTTTTTCGATGAACTCGTAAGGGCTGTAGCATAACTGTTTACGATAATTATATATAGTCTTTATTTTGCAGGACAGTACAGAACAGTTTACTTCTCATTACAATTGGTAAAGATAGATGTCACATTAGCGAATTTAGCTATTGGTGATCACAACAATGTGCTTAACATTACATATTATTTGGCTATTATTATACTGTAAACATTACAACAACTTTCGAAACGCCTTTTGCATTTCTGTAGTTTTCGTGAAAATTCTTTCATCTTTTATTTATGTCAAAACAACTCCAGTTACCTTTATGTAGCAAAACAATAAGTAAATTATTAACAAAAATATCATAGAACTTTTGTGAAGTGCTTACCTTTTATTATTTTTTCAGAGTTCTATCCAATAAATAATAATATTAGTAAGTTTCATCAAAAGTATTAAACTTCTTTTATGCATTTTTAAAAATTTTTATTTTCAAAATTTCATCCTTATACGTTCATTTACCAAAAAGTTTAATTAGTTACCTTACTCAAAGAAACTTTAATAAAAAATATGGCTTAAGGAAACGCATTTTTCGGGTAATTCAGATGGTTTGAAAATATGTGGATTATAATTCATTTTGAATGTCAATTCCATGATTATTTAATTTTGTGTTTTTAAATGCTTTTATGTGTGTTATTCAGACATAATAATAAATAAAGATAACCTGAAATGTATTCAAAAAAATCAACTACTTATTTTCTTTTTTTATTTCATTTAGAAAATTTCTTACATAAATGATATTGTTTTAAAAAAAAATAATAAAATTCCAACAAAATATTTTCATTGAAAAAGTATTTAAAATAATTTCAGTCAAATGTTAAATTAAAGTAAAAAAAATTGAAATGTTAAACGGAGTGCAATTTTCTTGGATGATCAGAATAAAGTGTGTTTTTTAAAAATCGAAATGTATAAGAAAGTTGCACAATTTGAAAACAGATGGCAGCACCAGAAATTTCTTCGTGTTGTTCTTTCATTGCAGTATTCTCATGAGGGATTCGTAAAGCCTCCTTTTTTATGTGAAACCTATTATTACCATCATTAGAAGAGAAGTGAGAGTAATGGAGGCCCTGGAAGATATGAATATTTTCCGACTTATTTTAGACAAATATAGGTCTTACAATAGTTTCCAAATGATATATAAAAATATATTTATAATGGCAAGTCCGAAAATTCAAACTAGAGCAAGAATATACCGCCATTCATTCTCTCATTCATAAAAGGAAAATAAAAAATAAAAACTACTTTTGTTTTAGTCTCATTCGACATTTTTCATTCAAAGGTTTTATAAGGTATATTTATTTTGCGTGGAGGGGGGATATAATAAGTTTTTAAATTCAGTGTTAAATGTCAGTGCATAAAGAAGGATAATAATAACAACTACCTTTGTTTTAGTCTCACTCGAAATTTCTCATTCAAGGGTTTTATAAGATATATTATTTTGCATGGAGGGGTGGGATATAATAAGTTTTTAAATTCAGTGTTAAAGGTCAGTGCATAAAGAACATGCAGTATATTTGGGATGTCATGAAGTAATTTGCATCCTAATAAAAAGTACTTCGCCAATTTTTACAGCTGATTTTATTTATTTCGCCATTTAAGTTTTGACTCTTCTTTGAATTTTTCATTTCGAGTTAATTTTTCAGTTTTCCTGTTGCGTCAGCCTATACTCTCACCGAAAACTCAACTGCAGATTTTCCTTTCCTTTCTTTCATATATTAATTATTAATACGCTTTACATTTGAGCTTCATAATTTTCTTAACTTCGTTCCCAACTTTCTTAGATAAACGCTTTAGCGCATTTCCAGAATTCAAAAAGAAAATATGCGGTAGTTAAAGACAAATGTAATAAAAATTAAAGAATGCGGTTAAGAGAATTTTTCGAAGTCTTTTAAGCCAAGATTATTTCCTTAATTATTTTCTCTTTTAGCTGTTGTGTGATCAGAAATAAGAAAGGCATGGAAGGATTTTCTTCAACTCCTCTTCCTTTTTATCGATTTAAACTACACAGAGCTACAATTATGTTTGTTAGAAATCTTTTCCAATCATCAATCAAAAACACAAAAAAATGAAACGAGTTTATTCCGAAAGAATTTCAAATAAAATTAATAATTATTGATAAATTAACATTGATTTATTTTGATTTTGAAACCACAATGCAGTCGCTTTTGCTATCCCATGTGTTTAGAATCACTTTTGGAGTTTACTGAATTATTTAGACAGTGATTTATATGGTTTCTACCATGTAGAATTCTGGACAATATCAAATATAAATTACAGGGTGTTAAGAAGTTTTTCGATTTTCGAATGGTAATCCAGGTTATGAACTAATTCCAAACTGAAGGTAATAGTACCAAAGAAAAATCATCCAATTGTCACAGCATGTAATTTTTATGGATACGTGTCAATAAATGCACGACGGAATAATGAAACAAGGACACTCACGATCTTCTAAAGCAGCAATCAGCGGACAAACTGCACAAATACTACTAGTAGAAAGGCCATTTGCATCCTGTTATCAATGTTAGACGCCTCTATTAGCACATATCAGAAGAGCCTACCTTTCGGAACCAGGAACAGCACTCATAGACACTTTAAAATAGGAGCAATAACGTGTTCACTGTAGAAACGAAATACACAGAGTAAAATATTCGATACGAATCTTAATATTAACTCGAAAGGATTCAAGGGGGGCATTTTATGACCCCAAGTCCTCGGAAAACTCAGATTCCTAGAAAAACTAGCCACCTGTTCAATTATTTCTTATCAGAAGCTGAGTTAGTCAACCCCTTCTGCTTTTTCTGAGAATTTAGAAAGTTTATCCGGAATTTTTCGTCCCCTAATACACGTTTGGTCAGTTATTGGGATTATTGAATGACCCCGCGCGTCTTTCTTTTTGTTTCACAGACCAATCATTTCACGTAGATGATACGGTCAGCTCGTAGCTTTCCGTGCTGAATTGAAATATTTACTGTTTCTCACAATGCCAACTCCATACGAAAAAGAAATGGAGTGTTTTCGTAAACTTCTTGCAGAAGTTGAAACCGATGAAGATCCAGACTTTGACAATGAAGAAAATGGACCCGAGGATGTTTCAGAAGAGAATTTTTTAGATCATGAAAGTTTCAGTGAACAGGATACGGAATCGGAAGAAGACGGATATTCTGAAAATGAAGATGTGAATAACTTGGAATTTTTTTTTTCATCCAAACATGGCGTACAGTGGAGGAAAACAAAATTTAACCAGAATATTCGTTGCCATAATATTGTGTAGCGCTAATCTGGAGCAAAAGAACTAGCGAAAGTTTTGTCAAGCCCTATGAAAAGTTGGGAGCTATTCATCAACGATAACATGATACAGTTAATTGTAGAGTGCACAAATATATTTATCAAGAATTTTGCACCAAATTCCTCACGTGAAAGCGATAAACGGAAAAAGAACCCTCTAGAAGTTCGAGCTTTACTTGGATAATAATGGAGTAGAATTGATTTGTCTTAAGCACTGTATTCTGTAAGTCTAAAAGTCAAAAGCGTTATTTTTTCAACTAAAAATATAATGATTGTAACAGCGCAGAGTTGAATTTCAGTTTGGGGTCATTCTATAACTCCCGCAAGTCTTAGAGTTCGCTATGTAGGGTTAAAAATGGGTGATCCCTCCAACATAAGCGATCACGACCATTTTGGTAGAACTAGAATCCTTGTGATGATGATGACATGTTAGATGCTCGTACAGCAGCACCGCACGCGTTTCATCCTGACATTAAAGTATAGTGATAAGAATTCTTTAATCATATATGAGGTTTTCCGGAAAGCTATTGAAGGCATGGACTTTTTAGGGATAATAACGCGAAACCACAAAGAGCAAAGTTTGTTGAGGTTTTTTTTCAGCTGCAATTCACTCTTAAAATTTTTAAATTGTGGGCGTTGGAAGATTGAAATATGTTACGTCAATTTATCATCCTGTTTTTCCGCCATGATGCTGAAAATGAATGTCATGTGTCTTTAGTTGCATGCATGTTAGAAAAAAATATTTTTGTATAAATTTTGATATGTTACTCTTTTTTGTTTCATAGTATTAGGCATATATGCACAAAAATTCACTTCAATCTAACGTTTATTATTCGAGTTATAACATATTTCATGTTTGAGTTTTTAATTTTAGAAACTAATAAATATCGAAGTATTAAATAATAAGATTCTTTTCTTTAAAAAAAATGCAGAGGTGTAAAGTTTTACTAACTCTCAAAAGAAAGCGTCTTCATAACTTTTGATTATAGACCAATATAAAATTACTTAATAATTCTTTTCATTTCTAATGAAGAAGACATGAATCAAAATTAAAATTTAAACCTTTATACCTTGTTTCTACACTTGATAAGACTTCTAAACTGTGCGATCAACAGTTCTACATGGTATATAAATGAATTAAATATTAAACGGTTTAAAACTTCTTATTTTGAAATCCGATTGATATTGAATTACAGATTAGGATTAATTGCACAAGACTAAAATAAAATTTTGAACAAATTTAGCACAAAAAGGGCCAAATTGAATACATAAAAAAACGATCAAATCACTAATAAAAACTACATAAAAACAAAAATAATCACAAACTACAAAACGTTAAAAAGCAATGAAATAAACTTATCGAAATAAAATACCGATATATATATATATATATATATATATATATATGTGTGTGTGTGTGTGTGTGTGTGCGTGTGTGTGTACCTTAAATATATATATATATACAGTCGAACAGCGATATAGCGAACCCGGGATATAACGAACCCTCGGTTGCAGAGAACCTTTCACATGGTCCCAACTATAGCCCTATGTTAATAATGTACTTTCAGACGTTTACAACGAACAGCAAACGCTAGAGACTCGGTTTAGCGAACTGAAAATTTCTAAAACTTCAAATTTTCACTTGCCCAAAGGGACATTCTTTACTAATTGTGCTCAAGTCAACCCAACTTCTACAGAGTTACCCCTTTTGCATGAAATACTCTGGTCCAGAAACCACATTCCTCGCCTATTGTACCTTTGTTAGAGTCCCTGCTAACCCCTAAGTGGGACAAAGGAAAAATAGGAAAGGCTCTTTACAGTTTCTATATCCCCGCTTCCCTCCGGTGGACACCTGGCCTGGTGTCAACAGGCAAGGGGGGACTTTCTGGTCAGACGGCCTAGGAGCAATCACGTGTTTTCTCTGCCATTTTAGTTTAATTGCTTATCATTCTGTGAACTTTGCAGTGACCATGGCTAACGTTGGAAGCGAAAAGCTTTTTCTATCGAGGATAGAGTTTATTCGAAAATTACAAAACGGTGAAAGTCAATCAATTTTTCCTGTCGAAATCAACTGTAGCCACTATCTAGAAGAATCGTGACTCTATCATCTCTGCATATGAAAAAAATATAAACGGATGCAAGAAGTTGCGAAAGGCAGTAAAAGAAAGTGTGAAAGAGGCCTTATTTAAGTAGTTTACTCTACAGAGGAGTAGAAATCTTCCTATAACGGGAGTCATTTTCCAGGCAAAGGCTAATGAATTTGCAGAACTTTTTGAAGAAAAAAAGTTTTGTTTATTCCAATGGATGGCTGGATAAGTTTAAGAAGCGCACAACATTAGGAACGGAAAAGTTGCGGGTGAAGCCGCTAGTGTTTGTTATTCCGATATCAATCACTGGATGGAAAATGTTTGGCCGGACAATATTCGCAATTACGATGAAAAGGACAGTTTCAACGCCGATGAAACATGTTTGTTTTACAAACTCACTCTAAATCAAACTTTAAAGTTCAAAGGAGAAAATGAGCTGGCGGTAAACTCTCAAAAGTAAGGATAACCATTCTGGTATGCGCCAATATGAATGGTTCAAAAATACAGAAGATGACTGTTATCGGAAAATATCAAAAACCAAGGTGCATCAAAAATCTGTAGAAAATTGATGGATTACAAGTCAAATAAAAAGGCTTGGATGACGTCGGATCTGTTCCAAAAATATCTTCGACAGTGGGAGAAGGAACTAGCTAAGAAAAAGAGGAAAGTCATTTTATTAATAGACTGTTGTACTGCCCACATTGAGCCAAGCAACTTAACAATGGATCAAGTAGTCTTTTTCCCACCCAACACTACATCAGTTTTGCAACCGATGGAACAGGGAGTAATCCGTAGCCTGAAGTGTCATTACCAGAAGCAGCTCATCTTGCGCATTTTGGAATGCTATGATAAAAACAAGGACTGTGACATTTCTCTTTTTGATGCTGTTGTTTCACTCGAAAAATCTTGGAGATTGGTAACAGAATCGACTATCAGAAATTGTTTTAGTCATGTTGGGCTTACAAAAACACAGCAGACGGACGATGACGGCGAGGAAGATGACAACCTTCCCCTCTCCAAATGCCTAGAAAAGCACGGAGTTCATGCTCAAAATGAAATCGAACATTTTGAATGTTGTGACGGCGATGCCATTACATCTGGAGAAGTGAGTGAGGAAGATATCCTGGCATTAGTAAATGAAAAAACAACTCTATTGTAGATTCGTCTTCAGATATGGAGGAAGGATAAGACGAACCAGGGCCTTTAATTGCAGATGCAAAAGCAACTGCAAGCGTTTTGAACAATTTTGTTTGCGACAGTAAACATCGACGAACATGTTGTGTACCTGTTTAAAATAGTGGATAAATAAATTGACAAGTTGTATATGAAATCGAAAACTTTTCAACCAAAAATAACATTTTTTTCAATGTAGTGGATTAGCAAATAAGTGAAAAAAGGCAAATTGTTAGTTTGTTTATTACTGAGTATATTATTTAATACTTTATTTGTCCCTAATTACTAATGAAAATATTATGTTATTAAAAAGTTTATTTTGGAAGCAGTATTTTAGCATGTTAGGGCATTTTTTTGCAAATACGGATACAGCGAACCTCGGTTGAAACGAACTTCTGGGTCGGTCCGTTGAAAGTTCGTTATTATGGGGTTTGACTGTATAACAAAGTCATAATAATGGTGATATAATAAGTCATATAATGTAATTTATTTATATATTTCATTTATTTTATTTTATTTTTTTCACTTATTTTGGCAACATAAGAATTTATTTATAATGAATAATAGCTTGTTTGCCTGTGGTTTCCTTAATAAACTGCAATATAATTTCGAAGTTAAAGTTGAATAATGTGGTTTATAAACGTAGATACTAACTAATACAATGATGTAAAATTTTGCCTAATTAAATGCTCCTAGTTGTAAATATAAAAATGCAGGAATAAGTTTTAAAAAATCAACCACATTTCTTCATCAATTATTCAATTTACACGAAGAAAAGTTTTCCAGCAAATTAAAGCTTTATGATTTCAGTCTCATTTACATGTAATTTTGATTGAAAAAGGAAGAAAAAGAAAAGTTGCGCAAATAACACTGCAGGGGAATTTTTATTGAAATATGAGTTATCAAAGGAAGTTCAAAAAGATATCAAAACTTTTGCCTTTCATGTAGTTCCAAGAAAAATATTTTTATCAGACGAAAAACACATATAAAGCATGGATAGACAAACTATGCCAGAACTAATTTAAATACAGACTTAATAAAATGAGAAAAGATTAGAAATATGATTTCGTAAAGCTTTTGCATTTGAATATAGAAGATTAATTGTAATTGTAACTGTAATTATCTTGGAAGATTTAAAAAGAAATCGATGTAATTTATATCGGAAAGCTCTTAAAAATTATCTGACCTTTGCTGAAGGAACCTCATGCTCAACAATTTCAGATAAATATTTTTGGAAAACGAATTCTTCAATTTTTTCAAAGTATTTCAAAAAATTATAATAAAATAAACTAGAAGGTTATTTCGTTATATTTCAAATTCCCTCTTTCTCTCTATATATATATTTCATAATATAAAAATATCTACAATCAATTAATTTCAATTCTGAAATAAATTATAGTTGTTTTATTATTCCAGAGATGTCTTAAAACCTAAAATGGCTTTCAAGTCTCATGGGAGGATTTCAAAAATGTATTTTCTATATATATATTTAGTGAATTTCTGTTATGTAATGTCCTCTCGTAGGAGTCGAAATGTATGTTATTTATGAATAAAATTATCTTTCACACGAAATACATAACAAATTTTCATTGAATTAATTGAGTGAGTTTGTAACTATAATAATTACAAAAAATGTATCGAGCACATTTATAACGAAAAGGAAAAAAATATTTGAAATGTGGTTTTTGAAAACAATATATTCTCAAATCTGAAAGCTTTTTTAAATAAAATCCCTTGTTAAAATTTAGCAGCTATTTTTTCAAAATGCGTGTATTGAAAAGTTCTGCGAATTAGCTTCTTTTTTTCTGCTCGAAACTTGCAAAATTATATAGTTGTTTTATTTCACATTTCGTAACATTCCTAGTTTAAAAATTCCTCCGGCTGTAATTTTTCCATTTATGTTATTTTCACATTTATGTTTGCCCCTTCGGTGGGAATAAAACAGTCGATTTATTAAAATTTAGATGTTTCATATAATAGAAAACAAAGGTAAATGTTCGTATCTAGTTATATTTCATCTTTATTTTTTCCCTTTTAATCAGTAGAATGGCCTAAAAGGTCTCTTATCTGAATTAGAGCATTTTATAATTTTAGTAAAAAATGGAAGAAAGTGATTTATTGAATTTCTTTTTTGTTTATTTAAAATTAACGATTTATAACATTTCATTGATTGCTACATACTTTCCTTTGTAAGGGTCCGAATTCTAGTACTTTAGAATATCTCTAACAAAACTATTTTACGTTTTCTTAATTCGTTGTTGAAAAATCGCTTCTAAGCGTTTGAATTTTAAGTATCAGTCCAAGCAATTTAATTACTTATACTAAATTAAAAAATATATGGTTTTTAAAAATTAAGTAACATAAATTTCAAAATGTTTAAATTAATTTTTCACATCCGGCAATTTTTTTAGAATTGCAGTAAAGCGTCGTTTATACGTCTTTCAAGGGACTGAATAAAACGACGTATAAATGGAAAGACTTATAAACGAAACGAAGTAATTTATCATCATAATGAATATGAATGAATAGGGACTGTGATGAAGCGACGTATAAATGAGAAACGTACAAACGGTACTTTAATGTATTATAAATTTTTTTCATATTTTCAGAAATTAAATACAAAAACTTTAATTTACAAATTATGAAACCTACAAACTTTGTGTATTTGTTCATAGATTAGTTTATCCTTCACATTTAGAAATATCGTTATATTTTTTGTTATTATATTCTTTATGTTAAATGTATATCTCAATGTATACTGCAGCGGCAGCTAGTCAACAAAATATCCAGTTGTTTTTGAAAAAAACATTTATAATCGGCTTAAATACGATGGTCGTTCTTAAAGTATTACCCGTTTTTATACAAATCACTGATCAAATATTTGAACCAATTTTTTATTTCACATTTCGATAGTGTATATTACTTTTCTACATAATTTCCTTGCAAATTTTAGTATTTTTCATTATTGTGGTGAGCTGTTGAATACGAGCGTCATATTCCTCTGCTTCCAGTCCATTGAGAGTCCATTGAGATAAGTAGTATCATATTCTTTCAGCTCCTCATCATCTACAGTGTTCTTCTCAAAACATAAACAGTTTTGTTTATGTTTTGAGAAGAAATGAAAGTCACCGGGAGCTAAGTCCCGGTGATGCAGAAGAATTCCCCACGATCTCCGTCTGCTTTTCCGCAAAGATACCTGTGTGGCCATTTCATTCTTTTTCACGCATGTTCTCCCTTACCTCAGTAAAATTTCGGGACCCACCACCGCACAGATGATTCATCCATTTGATTTCCGTACATCTTAGATTTCCAAAAAATTCCGCTCTGTCGCAAATTTCTTGCGTTTTGAATTCTGGTCACGGATCTCGATTCAGAACTGGAAGCGCGTTCGATTTTTTTGGACAATTTGTGTAAGCACACAAAATGTCAAAAAAATATCGAAAATGCTTACCGCAAGCAACAATAAATGTTAGAATGCGATGAAATTCAGTAAAAGGCTGGAAGATGAAACCTTAAAACTATTTGACCTTCAAAGGTACACCTGCTACTGTCACAATTGTGAGCATACTCAAAAGCGTCTTACTTTCGGAAAGACTCGCCTTCATCCCCCCCCCCCTACAAAAAATGGTTGTTATCTTTTTTTCAAACAAAACATTCTCTAATTATTTCAATTATAAATTATTTAGATAGATATTGCAATGCTTCCTATATTTTTCAAAAATTACAGAACCATTAAAAATTAATTAGAATATCTTAAAAATAAGTTTAAATTCATGACTTTTTGATGATGAAATTCGTTTTCATTTGTAGTGCAAGGGCATAATTCGCAGAATTAATTTTTGATTCAAAATAAATTATTTAGATTCAATGAATATATTCAAATCAAAATCAGTCTTCAAAAAGTCAATCCTAATTCAGTCGCATTTGGTCTTGTTTGAGTATTATTAGAAATTTATATTAATTACTATTAACTTGTATATTAAAATTAATACTGAAACAAAGAAAATAATTTATATACTTCACAGCATAGCAAAATGAAAATTTATAGAATAAAATTAATTTCCCAAAGGCACACATGTAATTAAAGATATTCCGTACTTGAATTTATTTTGAATGGAACTTCTGAAATAAGTATATTCCTTTTTATCTCTGTGTGTAGGCATGCGAAATTTCACAGATCATGCGAAAGAAGGTTCTTAGTTTTTCACTCTTTGTTCTGCGAAAGAAATCGCATCGTCTTCTCGGTATCTCCGAGGGCTCCTCTTCAATTTATCGCTGTCTGGTGCTTTTGAAAACTGATGCTATTGTGTATGGTCTATTGCGCATAGTATATAGGGTAGACCGGGGGGCAGTGTTTTCTTCTAAGAATTTTTTAAGAAAGAGAATTCAAAAGTTTTAAAACATTTTTAAGCTGACACTATTAGTGAGCCTTCAGAAATAATTCGCCATAGTAAAATTTGAATATATTAACTATTAGTATTAATTTAAAACACGAAACTGACACCAAGTCGCTTGGACCCACCTGCCCCAACTGTGGGGCAAGTTGAGCCATTACTAACATGAAGCGACTGTCACAAAACATTCTTCTATATTATTATACTTTATTAAGTTAAGTAACGTAGTTGTGTTATTATCCACATTATATGTATTATATGTAAATTTTGTGCATTTCTATTGATTAGAAACTGAGATACAGCTTTTATGATCACGTCAAATAGTATTGTGCAATTATAATCAAAATTGCGTCCGCATGGTTTTTCATAATAAGTATCTTGCGTAATAAATCTGGTACAATTCCATCCCACATATTCAGAGATATTTCTATAACGCACCCTGTGTAGCAGCGCGGGCCAACGAGCCCCATGTGAAGTGGCCCAACTAGCCCCATATCGCCAATTTTGTTTCTCATGAGTGTAGAGATTTATTCTGAAAGTATTTCAATAAACACACAAGCCCTAAAGTAACAATAAAGAATTATCTTTTTGAATATTATTTGTGGAAACGGAAATTATAACTTATAAGCAAAGAAAAAAACGATTATTCATAAGTGAGGAAATTTACTCAGCTTAGCAAAAATTAGAAAATTCTGGCTGGTTCTTTAATGAACGCTACTTCTTCAATGACGCTGATGTGGAAAAAGGAAGGCGGGATAATACACACTTGTCTGGAATGGCAGAGTTAAATACCGAAAAGTATTAAAAACATAGCGACTGGCCCAACTTGCCCCTATGCCCAACTTGCCCCTATGCCCAACTTGCCCCTATTCCTCATTTGCCCCTATGCCCAAGTTGCACCGGTCTACCCTAGCTTCTTTCAATTTTTTTTCTTACGATTATACGTTTAAATAACATAACCAGCTTATAAACGTCCTACTATAGGCACCGAAATTTCGAAATGCCAGAGCGTAGTGAAATTTATACGAGGCCAACTTCAAACAATCCTTACCATATGCATCCTTCACATGAAAACTGACGTGCCTGACCTTCTGACTCAGAAAATTGCAAAAATCTCATAACATTCCCTGCCCTATATAAAAATCCAATATTCGAATATATATTTCCCATCAAAAGTTAAGCGCGAACATACACATGGGATCGTACAGAAGCACTTGAAGAAGGGCAAGGATGACGGGTAGGTTTCGGATTGCATCATCATTCCTGCTATTTCAGTACATCTTTCGCCCTCAATAATTAAATAAAGGAATTTTTATGTAAAATTTCGCTTGTATATTTGAAATTAGAATGACCATTCCTATAAATACGGATAGCTTTCACGAGTTTTAAAAAATGCTTAAGTTCTCCATTCCTCGTGCAAGTTAAATTCCATGCCGAAATAGAATAGACGATCATAGCATTCGAACGCCACCGGTAAATGGAGCTAGCTATGCCGTAGCGCTCCAAAATTTCCTTTAAAAGATGGCGGCATTGACGAATACATGGTCGGCGAGGGAATTACGAATTAATTTGGTTTTTTCGTTTCATAAACATCCCCAGTTGAAATTCACCGCCAACTAGTGGAAGTTTACGGAGCAAGTGTAATGACACGAAAACAGGTATGGTTTTGGTGAAAGGAATTTGAGCTAGGCAGAATAGATGTGCGAGAGCTAAGATCAGAGTGGCAAAGCACGCCCACCACAGCCCGGATCTCGAACCAAGTGGTTTTCATCTCTTCTGTCTGTTGAAGAAGCACCTCGCAGGACGTTATTTCAGAACCGATGCCAAAATCAGGAAGCCGTCGTTAAGTGGCTCCGGGACCTGGACCCTGATTGCCTATATGCCGGTTTCGTTAGATTGGTTAACCGATGGCACAAATGCTTCAACAACTATGGTGAATATATGGAAAATTAATATGTACCAGTGCCTTTCTACCTTTGTAAATCTGGTTGATTTCGTAAATAAACCTTTTCTCTCAGAGGATTTGCTACACTTACTTTTTGAACCACCCTCTTAAATGCATCGACCAAACTATTTCACAAGAGCATCCAACGCGTTAGCCCCCTTCCTGGTTATTGCTTCATGACCGGTCAAAATGAAGTACTGCATAGGAGTGTTACTATCCCCTATTTTAGGAAACAACATTTACCTGAATAATTGGCTGATAAGATTGAATTAAAGAAAAATGTTTTTGCAGCACAAATTAAGTTGGAAGTATTTCATTTAGCGTAATTATTTGAGGAAATGATTTATAAAATCTAATAAATAAAAGGGAGCTAAACAAGTCTGGATAGAACTAACTGTCAAGATTAATGATAATACTTATGATGTGTGCACGGACGGATCCAGAATCAATAATGAAACTGGATTCTCCGTGTGCATCTTTGAAAACAACGAACCATATAAACACTTCTTATAAACTGAATCCAACAAATTCCGTCTTTCAGGCCAAGTTGGCGGCTATTGGCTTCGCTGCCGGCTGGGCTCTGAAATTTAATCAACTGGTGAATTTTCATACTGATAGTCAGTCCTCAATAGAAGCAATTAAGAGTGCAGAGCCCAAATCAGAGTTTGTTAATAATATTAAAGAAAATATTTATAGTTCCAGACTCTTGGTTAGCTTGACCTGGGTGGAAGCTCATGCCGGTAACCCAGGTAACGAGCGGGCCGACCGTCAGGAAAAACTGGCCATCACAATAGGGCAGTATTTAGATCTTTCTGCCCCATATTTATATGTCAAATTGAAAATCAAACAGTTTATAATTCATGAATGGGAAAATTATTGGAACCAACACAACTAAAGTTCTATTATTAGAGACAGAACATTCATGGACGAAGTTTACAAATTTTTTTAATCGTTAATAAATATTTAATATATTTTCTTAGTGGGCATGGTCCTTTTCCGGCATATTTATATAGATTTCATCTATTGAATTCACCAAGTTGTTCATGTTGTCAGGTGGGCGATGCAGATCATTATATATTTGACTGCACGCTTTCCAAATAATTCCATCTGTAGAAGCCTGCAAAGAATAAGAAGATATGGTTTAAAAATTTAAGGCATAATAAAATGGCAATAAATAAATTAATGAAAGAATATACTATTAGTAACAACATTTGTGATTCACTAGAGAGCCCGCTGAGAAAATGATTTTAAGATATCTTTACTCATTTATCACAACACCACTGATTAAGAAAATTTTAAGTGGGTTGCCCCTGAGCCCTACCCTAAGTTTTTAGCACTTTATATACGTAGTTAATTTTAACTGATTTTATTGTTTTTAGGTTAATCCTGGACTTATTAAAATGTTTTATAGTGTCCTACATTTTATTCAGCATTCACCCTTGGGGATTCCAATTGGTAACCTTGTTTTAATTCTTCTTATTTTTAAAATTTGATAATTTTGTTCTTGTATTTTTATTGTTTGACTGACGTAAACATGGATGTATTTTATTGTTTTCTGGACTAGTGAGATTGTTTTTGATGCTCTTTTGTGGGCTTTTTAATGATATTTTACAAAATTTTTTATTGTCTCCTTCTTTTCAGTGGTGTGCTGTGCTGAGCTCGTGCTTTGCTCATTTGGATGCATACTAGGGGTTCCTCGTTTTGAGTCTTCTGAATATTTTTAATTTTGGTTCCAGATCTGGTGATAAAAATTAAACAAAAGTTAATTAATTTATGGTTCTCTCCAAGTGTAATATAGATTCAATGGCGTATTTCTTTTCTTGTGAGTGTGTTTTAGGTTACTTTATTTATTTTGTTCTTGTCCCTTTCTTTCAATCTTTGTAACGTTCTGTGCTGTGTTTGTGATGCTTTTGTATGTATCATGTCATATTGATATTCTTGTATTGCTTTTATATTTCCCCACCTGTCTGCTAAAGGCCTTATACCCTCTCGGGTAGGCCGGACCGGTGTGGGTTTAAAATAAATATAAGTCTGGGTAGAAAGAGAGGGAGAAAAAGAGAGGCGAGAAGAATCCAGTATATATTTTTTCCTTTATATAGGGCATGTACTTAGCCCAGTACTGGTGTTACAATACCTCCTGAAAGGTCATTTTTCTCTAGTTAAAACGACACACTATGCACATCGCACGACTTTAAGCTATTTTTAATTTCTACTCGTTTTGACAATTAATTTAATGACATCACACATTCACGTCTTAATTAGGATAAAAGGATTCGACTAACAAATATGTATTTTTATAAGATCCTTTATCAGAAATTTGTGTTAGGTCATGACAGGGGTGGCGTTAGATTCCGCCTGACGGGGGAGGGGGACGACCTGCTTTAGAAGGTGAGTCGCGAAACGATGACCCTCTCAAATTTCAGCCCGATCTTTAATTGTCTACGTAGCTGTTATGCCCGTCGTTGCTCGAGATAGAAATACTTTCATGTCTAATATTTCTGATATTATAAACTACTTTTGTATAGAAAATTACAATAACCAAAATTCTTTTATCTTCTGAAACGTTATTAATTAAAATGAGAATATCAATTGAACCTGGCGATTTTTAAAAACCGCCGATAGCTAATTTTCTCCATAAGTTATTAATATTTGTTGCATAGGTACTTCAAATTTTGTTCATAAATCTTGCAGTATAAGAAAGATTTTAACAGATGTTTTGGGAGTATTAATTGCATAGTAAATTTTTATTTAAGAAAAAGCGTTGAAATAAATATGAATAAAAAAAAATAATATTATTCTTCATCTAGAATTCTTCTAATGTGAGATAGCAACAGTTTTTCTTATGTATTCTTGTTCTTCATCAATGAAAAATGTTTACAAATTGTAAATGTTATACACAATTTAATTTTGGGAAAACTTTTAAAATGAGGTCAGCGAATTGAACCGAAATGAAACTTTTGTCATTAAAAGATAATTTTTTAAACTTTAAATAAGTGTAAAAATAGTTTTTGTGACATAATACATATTTTCGAAAAATATCGCGGAAAATGGCATACCTTGCTTAATTTCCAAATAACTGAAATTTTAATAACATTTGGGCTTTTAAAAGTTGATGTTGATCTGTCTCGTCTTATATAAAAAATATATATAAAAATAAGCAACAATTTCAGAAATAAAGGTATATTAGTTCAAAATCTAACCGTTGCCTAGCAACGGTGTAGCTATAAATTTGCGTTATTTCAAAATCGTCTGCAGGTAATCAATTATTTATTAAATATTTTAAAAATAATAAAAATCGAAGGAGGCATTTAACAGATAAAAAAATAGTATCATTGAGAAGGTAAAATTTTGAACTTCAAGATGGTATAAAATATTTTCTATGGAAAAAATTGCTCCGAAAATATTGCTGAAAAATTGTTTCGGTTAATTTCTAATTAAGTGACTATTTACTTAACTTTTGCACTTTGAAAAGTTGACAGTAATCTTCCGCTTGTCTTAATTAATAAGTGTGCAAAATTTGGTTGAAATCAGTGCCGTGGTTTAGGAGGAGATATGGAACTGTTAATTGTGGGATGTTAATTATAGAATGTTAATTATGAATTTTTAACAAGATTGGTGCCTAAAGGTTAAAATTTAGATTTATTATTAATTATGAAATGAATACTAAGTGCTGAAAATATGAAACACAAAAAATAATACAATTTGCTGCACCTAAGTATGTACCTACCTTTCAGGCACCTGAAAAATTTAATTGGCCGCTAAATAAAGAAGCTGAAAACATAAATAATACTATTGCGTTGTAAAAATAATTAGAAAAATTAAAACAGAATCAAAGTTTTAAATTTAAATTTTTTTATTTTGGAAAGTTACTGCCAACAACTTTTAAGTTAAGAAAATAGAAATAATAAAATTTTACTGATGCACAGTTCAAAAAACATTTTTTGTAATCAAACAATGATATAAACAGATTAAATATATATATATGTATATATATTTTTAGCAAATCGTAATCAAATTAGTAAATATAAAATATATACCCCTTTTACAATGGCCATTATGAATTGTACTTGTATTGAATGAGAGTTGAACCAGATTTGCAATCATGTACCCTGGAAAGTACTGAAATTTTTTGATTTTTAAACATAATGTTCGTTGACACAAAAATTTTCTTGAATCACTCGAAGCAAAACACTTCAAGGTATAGCATCATCACTTGCAGTCAAATTTTTAACATAGAAAACTAAGTTTTCCCATATTTACTGTAGACTTTTAAACTCATTCTAGCACATAAAACGTTGTTCAAACATAAAGTGTTACACAAACTTTCACAAGAGGCATCACACGTCCTTAAACAACGGAAATCACACAAAAAGTAAACTTAGAAGCGTAACAAAGGCGATTCGAAAATAATATTTATCTGGGAAAGTGTTGAGAAATGGTGTTCTTTCATTCCTATGCCACCATGTTGCAGAACTTTATACACAGGAAAGCAAATCGCTGCTATTCACTATTCAAAAAGGCACAATATGTCTCGTTTACTTTCGCAAACCTTTTCTGAAAAGCACACATACGAAACCCGAAGTTGCAATACGTGCAGAAGCAAATTCAGCAGCAGTTTAGACTGTATTCGATTTACGTCCTTGAGAAATTAACGAATTTCTTTCTTGCATACTGCCATGGAGAAATACTGAAAAACGCACCATTTCTTTCTTTTTGGAACCAACGGAAAAAATCTGCAGGGACAAGCTCCGAGAGGCCCAACGGCCCTCGGGCCCCCACGCAGGTGCACCACCTTCTAGCAAGTTTCGACCCGTCAAATTCAAAATCACACAAAGGAATCTTCCAGAGAGGTGACGCTAAAGCCCTTTTACACAAAAATTCATACGCGGAACAAGATGGCGAGCAAATAGTCCCGTTAATTTAATTTGATTTATAATTTAATGAACTTCAAACATTAAAGAAAAGACATAAAAATTAAGGGAATTAATATTTAAGTTGATTACTTGGTAAATAATTAAGAAAAATTTAGATAGTTACTAAAACTGCAAAAAATTACCGTTTAAATTTCAAAAGTTGCCAGAGATGTCCCAAGATACTAAATAAACTTTGGTGGCGAAGATTTAAATATTTAAAAATATTGATAAAGCCGAAAAATGATGTAGTTGCATTCTTGCAATCTAATAGGAACATACAAACGTAAATACCGACAATGACTTTTATTTATATTCAGGTTAGTTGAGTAACCCTTTGTGTGAACGAGGTACAGAAAGTTTCCCCGACAGGGCGACACAGCATCCCAACAGGGCGCTGGCCCCCCGGACACCTCACTCGCGCCACCCATGGGTTATGAATTATAAAAAAAAAATCGCAAATGTATGTTTTCTGAAGGAAACAAATAAGGTTTTTAAGTTATACGGGTGGTGCTTCAGCTCTATGGCTCCAATGGACGAAACGGTATTGTCTAGAAACATTCAAAAGGCTGCGGAGTTTAAAATGAAACACAAACGCATGCTAAAACAATAAGATCTTCTTGAAATCATAGCTTCTTGCAAAAAAATAATACAAAATTTTTGAACACAGATTTATTGTATGAAATATTCCCATAATGGAAAATATTCAAAATTTCAAAATTAATTTTATATTCGCGAGATGCAACATCATTAAATTATTTGATTTTTTTTTTCTAGAACTGTGCTTGTAGTCACATTTCTTTCTTCAGTGAAATATTTATCTCGAAATATTTACGAATGCTTTGAATTCACTTAGGATGATTATATATTTCAATAATTCTTTGCAGAAGCACTATGTTATATTTCAAACATAATTTAGAAAATGCTATAAAAATTCTCCAAATTACTTTTACCTGATACCTATTTTAACCCTTTGAAACCCACAGTGCTTTGAAATCTAGTTTCTTTAAAACCCAGACCGGCCGAGATCAGAGATGAGAGAAGGTGAACATTTCCCTCCCCCATCTGATTAGCAAGTGGTCATTTGAGTCGTAGGGGATTCTTTTGTCGTCATGTTTCTAACAATCAAACCCTTGTTGACTATAGAGGGGTCGTTTACAATTTGTGATAGCTAACAGGCATTATAGCAAGACTTTTTAACAGTAAATAAGCAGAGAGCTTAAAGAAAATTGAGCATCTGCCCTCGAACACTTACTGGAGACATCAATAAAGAGTGACAGTTTGAGGGGGAAAAACCACCGTTAAAAACATAAGACTGCTCCCTACCGTTTACCGACCCTTTTCAAAAAGGGGAAGGAAATAAGCATATAACATTTTTGCAGCTGGGCCGTTGTCTGGCAGTTTGCATGACGGGCCGTATTAGCCGTTTTGGCAGTCAGAGGGTTAAAAAAATTCTCGGTACCAAACAACCCCTTCACTATGGATTTTAATTATTTAGCATAGTTGCATCATTGAGTTTATTATATATATTTTTAGAATTATTTTCATTTTTAAATTACAAATTTAACTTACAGAAAACATTACCAATTATTTTGTCATTAATAAACCAGAAGCAAGTGTTGCTTTTAACATGATTTCATTAAAGTTTTATTTTGATGTTAATAACACAACTGAATTTACATATATAAAAAAATGAATTTGCTCTTTGCAGAAATAAATTATTTGCCGTTCTGAGAAAACACTTATTCATTTTCGACAGAATTGTTGATAAACATAGGTATTCCCAGGAACCTTTGTTTTAATTGTTATTTTTCTCATTTAGTACTCTGCATAATGAAAAAGGAGAAATTAAAACTTATTTTTATAATGTATTGATAAATAATAATTCAACAAATATTAATTACGCGAGGCTTGAAAGCATGTATTTTTTAAATTTATTTCCACATTTTTAAAATCATTTGAAGGATTTCTAACACATTTTTAAATACAATATTTTAAAGCATTTCTTTCTATCAATTCTAACGCACGTCTAATGTAAATCAAATGTACTCTCATCTCTTTATATATGGATTAAATTTATGCGAGATATGTTTCTTTTCCT
>BGPR01004904.1:50316-101189 GCA_013235015.1 Araneus ventricosus
GGATCACGGATCTCGATTCAGAACTGGAAGCGCGTTCGATTTTTTTTTGACATTTTGTGTGCTTACACAAATTGTCCAAAAAAAATCGAACGCGCTTCCAGTTCTGAATCGAGATCCGTGATCCGAATTCAAAACGCAAGAAATTTGCGACAGAGCGAATTTTTTTTGGAAATCTAAGATGTACAGAAATGAAATGGATGAATCATCTGTGCTGTGGTGGGTCCGAAATTTTACTGAGGTAAGGGAGAACATGCGTGGAAAAGAATGAAATGGCCACACAGGTATCATTGCGGAAAAGCATACTGAGATCGTGGGGAATTCTTCAGCATCACCCGGACATAGCTCCAAGTGACTTTCATTTCTTCTCAAAACATAAACAGTTTTCTTTATGTTTTGAGAAGAACACTGTGGATGATGAGGAGCTGAAAGTATATGATACTACTTATCTCAATGGACTGGAAGCAGAGGAATATGACACTCGTATTCAACAGCTCACCACAATAAGGAAAAATACTAAAATTTGCAATGAAAATATGTAGAAAAGTAATATACGCTATCGAAATATGAAATAAGAAATTGGTTGAAATATTTGATCAATGATTTGTATAAAAACGGTAATACTTTACGAACGACCATTCGTATTTCAGCCGATTATAAATGTTTTTTTCAAAAACTACTGGATATTTTGTTGACTAGCTGCCACTGCAGTATACATTGAGATATACATTTAATATAAGAATATAATAACAAAAAATATAACGATGTTTCTAAGTGTGAAGGATAAACTAATCTATGAACAAATACACAAAGTTTGTAGGTTTGATAATTTGTAAATTAAAGTTTTTGTATTTAATTTCTGAAAATATGAAAAAAAATATAATACATTAAAGTACCGTTTGAACGTTTCTCATTTATACGTCGTTTGCATTTATACGTCGCTTCATCACAGTCCCTATTCATTTATATTCATTATGATGATAAATTACTTCGTTTCGTTTATAAGTCTTTCCATTTATACGTCGTTTTATTCAGTCCCTTGAAAGACGTATAAACGGTGCTTAACTGCAATTCTAAAAAAAAATTGCCGGATGTGAAAATTTAATTTAACCATTTTGAAATTTATGTTACTTAATTTCAAAAAAACATATATCTTTTAATTCAGTACAAGTAATTAAATTGCTTGGACTGATACTTAAAATTCATACGCTTAGATGCGCTTTTTCAACAACGAATTAAGAAAATGTAGAATAGTTTTGTTAGAGATATTCTAAAGTACTAGAAATTCGTATCCTTACAAAGGAAAGTATGTAGCAATCAATGAAATGTTATGAATCGTTAATTCTAAATAAACAAAAAAGAAATTCAATAAATCACTTTCTTCCATTTTTTACTAAAATTATAAAATGCTTTATTTCAGATAAGAGACCTTTTAGGCCATTCTACTGATTAAAGGGGAAAAAATAAAGATGAAATATAACTAGATACGAACATTTATCTTTGTTTTCTATTATATGAAACATCTAAATTTTAATAAATCGACTATTTTATTCCCACCGAAGGGGCAAGCATAAATGTCAAAATAACATAAGTGGAAAAATTACAGCCTGAGGAATTTTTAAACTAGGAATGTTACGAAAGGTGAAATAAAACAACTATATAATTTTGCAAGTTTCGAGCAGAAAAAAAGAAGCTAATTTGGAGAACTTTTAAAAACACGCATTCTGAAACAATAGCTGCTAAATTTTAACAAGGGATTTTATTTAAAAAAGCTTTCAGAATTGAGAATATATTGTTTTCAAAAACCACATTTTAAATATTTTTTTCCTTTCCGTTAAAAATGTGCCCGATACATTTTTTGTAATTATTATAGTTACAAACTCACTCAATTAATTCAATGAAAATGTGTTATGTATTTCGTGTAAATGATAATTCTATTCATAAAGAACATATAGAGAAATACAATTCGAGACGTACGAGGGGAAATTACATAACAGAAATACACTAAATATATATATAGAAATACATTTTTGAAATCCTCAGGCGAGAGACTTGAAAGCCATTTTAGATTTTAAGACAGTTTTGGAATAATAAAACAACTATAATTAATTTCAGAATTGAAATTAATTGATTGCAGATATTTTTGTATTATGAAATATATATACATAGAGAGAAAGAGGGAATTTGAAATATATCGAAATAATCTTCTAGTTCATTTTATTATAAAAAAATTCAAGAATTCGTTTTCCAAAAATATTTATCTGAAATTGTTGAGCACGAGGTTCCTTCAGCAAAAGTGAGATAATTATTAAGAGGTTTACGATATAATTACATCGATATCTTTTCATATCTTCCAAAATAATTATAGTTACAATTAATCTACTATATTC
The DNA here is from genome assembly GCA_013235015.1 of Araneus ventricosus. Classification (NCBI taxonomy): domain Eukaryota; kingdom Metazoa; phylum Arthropoda; class Arachnida; order Araneae; family Araneidae; genus Araneus; species Araneus ventricosus. The sequence continues at coordinate 52,704 of BGPR01004904.1, forward strand.
AAATGCAAAAGCTTTACGAAATCATATTTCTAATCTCTTCTCATTTTATTAAGTCTGTATTTAAATTAGTCCTGGCATAGTTTGTCTATCCATGCTTTATATGTGTTTTTCGTCTGATAAAAATATTTTCCGTGGAGCTACATGAAAGCCAAAACTTTTGATATTTTTGAACTTCCTTTGATTTCTCATATTTTAATAAAAATTCAACTGCAGTGTTATTTGCGAAACTTTTCTTTTTCTTCCTTTTTCAATCATAATTACATGTAAATGAGACTGAAATTCATAAAGCTTTAATTTGCTGGAAAATTTTTTCTTCGTCTAAATTGCATAATTGATGAAGAAATGTGCTAGATTCCTTAAATCTTATTCCTGCATTTTTATGTTTTCAACTAGGAGCGTTTAATCAGACATAATTTGATACCACTGTATTAGTCAGTATCTACGTTTATGAACCACTTTATTCAACGTTAACTTAGAAATTACATTGCAGTTTTTTAAGGAAACTACAGGCAATCAAGCTATTATTCATTATAAATAAATTCTTATATTGCTAAAATAAGTGAAATAAATAAAATTTTAAGGTATATATAACGGTATTTTATTTCGATAAGTTTATCGCATTGCTTTTTCACGATTAGTAGTTTATAATTATTTTTGTTTTTATGTAGTTTTTATTACTGATTTGATTGTTTCTTGTATGTATTCTATTTGGACCATTTTGTACTAAATTTATCCTAATCTGTAATTCAATATCAATCTCATTTAGAAAAAAGAAGGATCAAAACCGTTTAATATTTAATTATTTTATATACCATGTAGAACTATTAATCGCACAGTTTAGAAGTCTTATCAAAGGTAGCAACAAGGTATAAAGGTTTAAATTTTGATTTTGATACATGTCTTCTTAATTAGAAATAAAAATAATTATTAAGTAATTTTATATTGGTCTATAATCAAAAGTTATGAAGACGTTTTCTTTTGAGTTAGTAAAACTTTACACCTCTGCATTTTTTTAAAGAAAATAATCTTATTATTTTATACTTCGATTTTTATTAGTGTCTAAAATTAAAAACACAAACATGAAATTTGCTGTAACTCGAATAATAAATGTTTGATTGAAGTGAATTTTTATACACAAATGCCTAATACTATGATACAAAAAAGAGTAACATATCAAAATATATATAAATTATTTTCTCTAACATGCATGCAACTAAAGACGGACAAAACATGACATTCATTTTCAGCATCATGGCGGAAAAACAGGATAATAAGTTGAGTTAACATATTTCAATCTTCCAACGCGGACAATTTAAAAATTTTGAGAGTGAATTGAAGCTGAAAAAAAATCTCAGCAAACTTTGCTCTTTGTGGTTTCACGTTACTGTCCCTAAAAAGTCTTCCTTCCTGCCTTCAATAACTTTCCGGATAACCTGATACATATGATTAAAGAATTCTTAACACTATATTTTAGTGCCAGAATCAAACGCGTGCGGTGCTGTACGAGAACCTAACATGACATCATCATCACAAGGATTCTAGTTTTGTCAAAATGGTCCCCGTGCGTCGTCTTGGGTTAATATTAAGATTCGTATCGAATATTTTACTCTGTGTATTTTGTATCTACAGTGAGGACGTTATTGCTCCTATGTTAATGTGTTCATGAGTGCTGTTCCTGGTTCTGAAAGGTAGGCTTGTCTGATATGTGTTAAGAGGGGCGTCTAATGTTGATAGCAGGATGCAAATGGCCTTTCTACTAGTAGTATTTGTGCAGTTTTCCCGCTGATTGTTGCTTTAGAAGATCGTCAGTGCCCTTGCTTCGTTATTCCGTCGTGCATTTATTGACACGTATCCATACAAAGTGCATGCTGTGACAGTTGGATGATTTTTCTTTGGCACTATTACCTTCAATTTTGAATTAGTTCATAACCTGGATTACCATTCGAAAAATTTCTTAACACCCTGTAATTTTTTTTGAAATTGTCCAGATTTCTACCTGGCTCTCCATACCAATCACAGTCTAAATAATTCAGCAAACTCCAAAGGTGATTCTGAACACATGGTATAGGAAAAGCGACTCCGTAGTGGCTTCAAAATCAAAATAAATTAATGTTAATTTATTAATACTTATTAATTTTATTTCCAATGGAAATTAATGGAATTAAACTCATTTCATTTTTTGTGGTTTTGGTTGATGATTGGAAAAGCTTTCTAACAAAAATAATTGTAGTTCTGTGCAGTTTAAATCCTGAAATAGAAGAAGAAAATTCTTCTATGCCTTTCTTATTTATGATTCCACAACATCTGAAAGAGAAAATAATTAAGGAAATAATCTTGGCTTAAAAGACTTCGAAAAATTCTCTTAACCACATTCTTTAATTTTTATTACATTTGTCTTTAACTAGCACATATTTTATTATTTTTTCTTTTTGAATTCTGGAATTGCGTTAAAACGCTTATTTAAGAAAGTTGGGGACGAAGTTAAGAATATTATGAAGCTCAAATGTAAAGCGTATTAATAATTAATATATGAAATAAAGGGAAGAGAAATCCGCAGTTGAGTTTTCGGTGAGAGTATAGACTGACTTAACAAGAAAACTGAAAAATTAACTAGAAATGAAAAATTCAAAGAAGAGTCAAAACTTAAATGGCGAAATAAATAAAATCAGCTGTAAAAATTGGCGAAGTACTTTTTATTAGGATGCAAGTTACTTCATGACATCCCAAATATACTGCATGTTCTTTATGCACTGACCTTTAACACTGAATTTAAAAACTTATTATATCCCACCCCTCCATGCAAAATAATATATCTTATAAAACCCTTGAATAAGAAATTTCGAGTGAGACTAAAACAAAGGTAGTTGTTATTATTTTCCTTCTTTATGCACAGACATTTAACACTGAATTTAAAAACTTATTATATCCCCCCTCCACGCAAAATAAATATACCTTACAAAACCCTTAAATGAAAAATGTCGAATGAGACTAAAACAAAAGTAGTTTTTATTTTTTATTTTCCTCTTATGAATGAGAGAATGAATGGCGGTATATTCTTGCTCTAGTTTGAATTTTCGGAACTTGCCATTATAAATATATTTTATATATCATTTGGAAACTATTGTAAGACCTATATTTGTCTAAAATAAGTCGGAAAATATTCGTATCTTCCAGGGCCTCCATTACTCTCACTTCTCTTCTAATGATGGTAATAATAGAGGTTCCACATAAAAAAAGGAGGCTCTACGAATCCCTCATGAGAATACTGCAATGAAAGAACAGCACGAAGAAATTTCTGGTGCTGCCATCTGTTTTCAAATTGTGCAACTTTCTTATACATTTAGATTTTTAAAAAACAAACTTTATTCTGAAGATCCAAGAAAAATGCACTCCGTTTAACATTTCAATTTTTTTTTTTACTTTAATTTAACATTTGACTGAAATTATTTTAAATACTTTCTTTCAATGAAAATATTTTGTTGGAATTTTATCATTTTTTTAATAACGATATCATTTATGTAAGAAATTTTCTAAATGGAATAAAAAAAGAAAATAAGTAGTTGATTTTTTTGAATACATTTCAGGTTATCTTTATTTATTATTATGTCTGAATAACACACATAAAAGCATTTAAAAACACAAAATTAAATAATCATGGAATTGACATTCAAAATGAATTATAATCCACATATTTTCAAACCATCTGAATTACTCGAAAAATGCGTTTCCTTAAGCCATATTTTTTATTAAAGTTTCTTTGAGTAAGGTAACTAATTAAACTTTTTGGTCAACGAAAGTATAAGGAAGAAATTTTGAAAATAAAAATTTTAAAAAATGCATAAAAGAAGTTTAATACTTTTGATGGAACTTACTAATATTATTATTTATTAGATAGAATTCTGAAAAAAATAATAAAAGGTAAGCGCTTCAAAAGTTCTATGATATTTTTATTAATAATTTACTTATTGTTTTGCTACATGAAGGTAACTGGAGTTGTTTTGACATAAATAAAAGATGAAAAAATTTTCACGAAAACTACAGAAATACAAAAGGCGTTTCGAAAGTTGTAGTAATGTTTACAGTATAATAATAGCCAAATAATATCTAATGTTGCGCACATTTTTACGATCACCAATAGCTAAATTCGCTAATGTGACATCGATCATAACCAATTGTAATGAGAAGTAAACTGTTCTGTACTGTCATGTAAAAAAAAGACTATATATGATTATCGTAAACAGTTATACTACAGCCTTGACGAGTTCATCGAAAAACATTTTTGTTCAATTCTGTCAGTGCACGAATGTTCATTCGGATTTAGCAATGTCACCTACAGTAGACGCAACTTCCCCCAATTAATAAATTTGGTTGGATGGTCAATTTATGAACAGTTAATATTCTTTAAGATATCACAAGATATTTTTAAAATGAAATGAATGAAGGTTAGAAATAAAATATGTTTATGTATCTCTCTCTGGTTCAAACTTTTGTATTTAGACAGTGCCATATTTAGTCTTCCATACACATAGCCCACAGTTGCTTAATAAAAAATTATTAGCTTTTGATTTTTTTGCTCTCTGTAGAATACATGAACGCGTGTTATCACGAGGACGGGTTTATAGCTGAAATTACAAGTGTTAATTGTTTGATCTGATGCCCTATGATTCACTAAGAACAGGGGATATTAAAGATGGTAAAATTAGTAAGTTTAACAGAATGCTACAATTGAATCAAAAACACATGTATGCCCAAGAATGCATTTTTTAACACTTCTATTACTTATTCTTTCGCCTTATTTATTATTTTTTTTGCCTTCCACGGTACACTTTTCATTTTTTTTTTATTTTTGGAATGCAAAGCATATTACCATGATAAACACTGAAATAAGGATTATAATACGATATTTGATAGCTGGACTTTCTCATTTCCTTTCTAAAGCTTTTAATTACTTTATGCATCTCGAATTTATTCTTTTTTGACGATCCCAATTACGTCTAAAAAAAACCGCAATTAATATTGTATTGCCTATCGGAAAATTTTAATATAAAATGTTGGATCACGTTATTACAATCTAAAACAAACAATTTACTATAATAATTTTTTTAAATAGCTTAAAGATAAGGTTAGAGGAATTTGTACTGTCTAAAACTTACTTAAACAGGACCACAAACATTTGCCTATATTGGAGAGATAAAACAACGGAGTTATTACCTGCACTTGAGGAATAACTCAGAAATCAACTACAATCATTAATGGTCCTCATATATTAGAAGTAAAGAAACACGAAGTAAACTAGCAAAACTAAAGAACATAAAAAATACTAAATGTTGGTTCAAAAAGAACGAAAACTGAGGTTACGTTGTTATGAATCATACGTGGGGAAACAAAGGAAGAAGAAGAAATTACACAAGGCATAAAATTGCATGCTTGTGTTCATATATTGTATACTGGTGTGAATTTCAGAATAAAAAAATAGACGGGAGGCTGTCTCTCCGAAACGGCTGCTGGGATTGACTTACTTACCTTACTCAACCTTGAATTTCTGTTACTGAAGTAGCTTTATGTGACTATTAACTCTATAGTCTATAATGACTATTATTAGTCTAGAGGGTATATGTGACTCTATCTACGTAAACTTCTTCGTGGTGTTCACTAAATTTGCAACTCGACTCTGATTAAACAGTACTTACAAATAATTAAAATTATTTTTAAAATATTTAATGTCTACCTTCCTCTGTTAAATGAAACTAAAACCAACTGTCTGTGTTATATGGTTGCGGTGGTATGAGCGTTTAACTTTAGCATGAAATTCGACGCAATTCAACAATTCTTGAGTAATATTTCCCGCGATCGATGAATGAGCTGTCTTAGTCTGTGTGCGCGCGCATCGGTCGCTGAGACGTCATCAAAATTTTTAGTGATTTTCACCAACCTTGAAGCTCTACTGTGACTAAACAATTTTTCCAAATTATAAAATGCTTTTTGCAATCTTCAAAGTCCACCTTTCTCTGTTAAATGAAACTAAACCCAACTCTATGTTATTTGGTTACGGAGCTATAAGCGTTTATCTTTAGCGCGAAAAGCTTCATAAATTTTTTCTTTCCCGACACACAATTAGACCACTATGGAGAGTCTAGAGTCTTTAAGTCTACGTCAAAAAATTACTTTAATTGTGCTTAAAGAACTTGGGGGAACAATTTGGGAAACCAGTTGTCCTATTAGGGAAATAAGTTTCCTTCATTAACCACTTAACATGTTTGCCCGAACAATTGTGCTCTGCTAAAGGGGACTTCCCTGATTTGCCCGAACGTCTTTCGGGCAGGTCTTTACTTAGAAATGTTTCTAATACATGGCTCTCCCAGTCTAAATAAATTTGAATATCAAAAGAAGTGGAAAGCAATTTTTAGGTCAGGTTTTATTGCCTTTTTTCAGTTCAGATGTTTGTTCGGATAGAAGTCAGCTTTAAGCAAATGCCCTTTTTTGCCCCTGCAATTAAAAATTAGCAATAATTAAAAAAATCAATACTTCTAATTGTAAAATGCTTTTTGCAATCTTCAAAGTCAACCTTTCTCTGTTAAATGAAAGTAAACCCAACTCTATGTTATTTGGTTACGGAGCTATAAGAATTGAATTTATAAAATCAGTTTGAATACAAATTTGCGAATGAAAAATGCGGTTACTTTTGTGGAAATTAATATACTCATCTTATCAGTATATTAATAATAAATATCACTGCAATATTAAAGCAGCTTCAGAGATGATATTATATCTGACTTCATTTTTCAGACAAATACTATCCAGTGCTGATGCTACTCTTTTACAGAACAACCTTGATAACTTATATCAGTGGTACATCGTAAATAAATTATTCCTTAATGTTGAAAAGGGTAGCTCCTTAGGTATACTAGAAAATCACAGCCTATTTTTTACTCTTGCCAAATCAACGGTATTTTACTACGCCGATCCGAGTCAGTTACTGACCTTGGTGTTACTTTTGACATTAAACTCGATTTTACCCAACATACCCAACAGCACTGTCTCCAAGACCTACACTAAACTTGTATCAAACGTAATACCAGACATTTCTCCTGTGTACTTGCTTTGAACGTTTTATTTTTCACTATTGTCCGCTCGGGTCTTGTGTACTGTTGTCTTGCGTGAATCTCTTACAATAAAAATAAAATTAAAACTATTGAACAGGTACAAACTATGTTTTTGCATACTTATTTTACGAACAAATCTCTATTATCCACAACACTTATCCTCATCTCATTTATGTAACATCTTCGGCATTCACAATTTGAGGGTCCGACGTGATCTTCCATTTCTTTTATTTTTATCATAACATAATTAATGATGCCATTGATTGTAGATACTGTAATGTCTTGGCCTAGGTGTGACCAAAAATAATTTCAAGCTTAGGTTGGCCTAAGTACTTTTATTAATACAGAAATAATTAAGAGACACTTCTCGCAGAGAAGTCTGGATTAAATATGATTATATACAAAGTCAATCAACAAAATCATAGTTCTAAACGTCAAAGTTCCATGAGCAATTAGTCCATGAAGAATAGTAATCATCGGATGGATAACTTCCACCTATCAACGTGATACCGAACCATGAGACTACCAGGAGTGCTAGCAAGTTGCTGAGCCGAGAGTTCGGGGAATGCCGATTCCTCGGGGTTCCTTACCAAAGTCCGAATTACTTCGGGACTTTCACTCCGAGCTGATCTATATCACACAGCTCTCTTCGGTGCTCCGGAGCCTGAAACCCCATTCGAGACTCCTAATGCCATTCCTCCCTCCGTTCTCTCTCCTCGAACATCAGTTTTTATTCAACCCTTCAGGGAGTGGAGCTCCGCCTACCTTTTCCTTCACTGGATAATGGTACTGTGGTTGACCAACAGCTCACCTTCCTAGTGGTTAACCCCTATTCTGGGAAGGTTCTTGAGTTTCGCCACCACCGGTCTATTCAGGGACCGAAGGGTATCGCTAATATGCTCGCTGACAGTGATTGATTCCTCGGCATTGTGGCGTCCCTCTGTGTGAAGTCCTTTCTCTTGCGCTCGTCTCGTTAGCGATGTCCAGGTGCAACTTTCTTGCTGTTTGCAGCCAATATCAAAAGGAACGGCACTCTTTTTCTCATGGGAATTGTGCTCGCGGGAAGGAAACATTACAATACATACTGCGCCGTATCACTTATGATATGCCGGCTAGAAGTCTGAAGAAGAGTTGTTTATTTGTAAATGTATTTACCAGGTTTAATTACAAACGTATTTTTTCTATTTATAAATTTTACAGAATTTTTAACATGCACTCTGATGATATTGATGCTTTTAATGTGTCTTAAGGTGTTTTTAAGACTAAATGTTTGCGTCTTTTGTGTTGTTGAAGTGTTTTTATTTTGTATGCTTTTTAAATTCGTGTTGTGGTTTTCAATGGTTTCTGTGTCTATCTGCTGTTTTTTTTAAATCTGTTTTTTACGGCTATTTTAGTGTTTGTTTCTGTATCTGCAATCTGTAATTGGACTTTATTCTGTAGTGTGCATTTTCTAAATAAAAAAAAACATTAAAAGATTACTTTTTTTAACTCAGCTCCATTAAGCAAGCACAAAGATCCCATTTCAGTTGCCTTAGATTTGAATAATTGATTATCATTAATAGTAATTGTTAGCGTTCATCATAAGATAATGCGAAATTATTTCAATATTGTGTTCATTTGTTTTGGTGATGAATTGATACTTTTATAAAAATTGAATGAAATGTATAATCGAAATTTAATCCTTCAAATACTGTTAAGTTAATGCGAGTCGTTTGATCCTTAAGATGACCTAAGCCCTTAACAATATTAATAAAAACCTCTTTCAGCGGAAGGAGGGTTGAGGGTAAAGAGGGGGCTTAAACGCAGGGGTACTCGAAAATATAAGGACTAATTAAGGAGTACGGGAGGAAATAATGTTTGGGAGCCGCTACTTTAAAGTAAATTAGTGCTGCCATCTGTATCGAAATGCAGGAAATATATTTTTATTTCTCTTAATGGAGAAATTAATATTTTCTCTTCGATCCCACCACAAACTTCTTTTTTAGATTTCACAACCTTTGATTGAATCTTAGAATTTCAGATTTATGAACCCCTTCTGGGCTTTGTTTCGTAGAAATTTTCCTTTGGATTTGGATGTCTGTTAGTATCTGTTGACTTATCAGTTATGAAATTAAATGTAATATAAATAAATTTAATCATCAACCGTAAATAATTTAAAGATATGGAATCAAAGTTATCAAAAATCTACTTCTTGCTTAATCATTCTATTTTGAAACAAAATGAAAACCTTTCGATTAACACGCTCTATTTTCTGAAATCGAAAGAATGTTTTTAAAAAAAGTTTTTCAGCGCGAACAACAGAAAACAATAAGTTTATTGTTTATGCTTATCAGTTTTATTATTTTGATATATGAAAAGATATGATGATAATTTGATGATAGAAAACTTGATATGCGTTCTTGACTACTTAATATTTTTGACATGCATGAAGTCATATACTCATATGACTTCATGCATGTCGAAATCAGACTTATAATGAAATTTGAAGACATGAAATTTAATTTTCCACTTAGATTTCCATATTTAAGGGAAAATAGAGAGACTAGACACCTAAGGGGACTTGAAAATACGTGATTTTTTCAGCTAGTGAGATTATTGTTAATTTTTGTGTGCCATTTTTATTTGACCTTTGGTCACGTGGTCATTTAGAGGGGATTTTAATTCCAATCTTAAAAGCCATCAGAATGGTACATAGGTAAATATGTTTTGGGAACCCAAAAGTAAATTTTCACTTTTTCATTCCTCAGTGGATAGGAAGTTTAGTATTAAAGATGTGAGAAATTTAAATATTTCTGAGTTTTAAGCATACTTCTAGCTTTAATTTGATATATGGCAAAATGCGGTATTTTAATTTTAAGTGGTTTAATTTTTAGATTATTTTTAAAAAGTCAAGTAAAGGATACTTGAACCTAAAAGGTTAGGGAGACTTGACCCTATCAAAAGCTGTTGCAACTTCGGTGTTGGTAGCCTACCAAACCACATTTTGTGGTTGGGATCAGGGAGTTTGTCGGCAATATGATAAATCAAATATAGAGAATAAATATTTAAAAATTGTTTGTTAGTAATTATTTCATGAAAAAAATTTCTTTTTAATGTGATAGGTTCAAATAATACAAATAATTATTTTATTAAGAATTTTAACAAGAATTGAAATATAGTTATTTAATGTTTTCCTTTCTTACGAAAAGGCGATTTTTATTCATTTATTATTGTAATAAAAATCTTTTGCTCGAACTATTTTTTATCGTTTGGTTTCTTTTTAACGTTTCGGCATTTCGATTGAGTTCGTCTTCCTTTAATAATTTGAATTTTTCTCTGGATTATATATTTCTATTCTCTTGCTTTTTTCATTTGAATCTTGGAAGAACCAAGTAAGTCTATCAAGCTTTAAAAAGGAAAATAAATAAATAATAATTTTTTTCTGTGTTTAATCTGACATTTTTTCTTGTGTTTAAACTGTATTATTCTGGGGCGAATCTACCATGAGTTACGGCATTCCTACTGTAGGGACAAGTGTCCCCAACCATAGGGACAAGTGTCCTTAGCTTAGAGTCAAGTATCAATAAGGTTAGGGAGAATTAATTTAGTAGGTTTTATGAAATTTATTTATTTTATGATTAAAAGAGATATCAGTTTAGAATAAGTACATTTTCTCTTCTTATAGAAAAAAGTCTTTTTATGATGATAAAAATTCAAATATTCGAGAAATATATGAAAAAGTAAAAGTAGGGTCAAGTCTCCCTAGTTTCCCCTGAAATTTAGAGGAAAAATATCAAAAAAATAGGACAGGTATAAAAGTATTTAATTTAGTTTAAAATTTTACAATATTTATTATGTCAGAAATTAACTATTATTAGAACTATTTGTAGAGAAATTCTTGGTATTTTTTGAAAATTTTTTAAGCTAATTTATCATGGCAGAGAGAAGTGAAATTCAATTAAGATATCAGCTGGTCTAAGAGGCATATCTTTAAAAATTTCTCAGAAAGCAAGGAAAACAATCAATTAACGAATTTATTTGTTCATGCAGATGCATTATGAACTTCACCAAAGAAATTTAATGAATTTTAATCAATCGATAAAATAACTGAACTGATATGTATAAAATAAGAACATAGAAGTTGCCAGTTAATGTACAAGTGAGCTATTGCATTTCTAGATATTTCATTAAGTTTCAATAATTTAAAATGATTATTATTTATCTAAATGTTAGGGACAATATTGTATTAAATATCTTCTTAGAAATAAAGTGATACATCCTTCTTATCTACAAGCTAATTACTAAATAGATAAATATCAATATGGTGGTAAATTTTCTTAGATGTTGATGAGCAGCAGTTTTTTGACAGCAACGTTTCTAACATATTTAAATTTTGACCAACCAATTTTAACAGCATTTTTTCTCATTAGAGCACAAAATCAGGATATAGATTCCTCTTTCATAGAATAAAGATTAATGATTAATGAACTCTGAAATAATTATTTAAAGTAAGATTACAGAAAAATAAAGCCATGTAGTCTAAAACATATAAAGTTGTTATTGGAAAATATCAGTAAAATTGGTGTGATATTGAAATAACTCATTTGCCTTGGTTTCCCCGTTGATTTTTTTTTTAAATTCAAAGCATAGAAACATACATAAACATAAATTTCAGATTTCAGAAATGACGTATTTCTGAAAAGCACTCCAATTTAGTTAGAGATTTCATAAATGAGCTTATATTAATATGAAATAAATAAAGATTTTAGGAATATATTGAAACCGGAGAACCGCAAGCTAATGAAAAATATTGTTAAGATATTGAATGATATTCAGGTAACTGTACCATGTCCTAAAAATTTTGCATAATATTTTTGTGCTATTAGAGAACAGATCTGTATGATTGTTCCATAAGTTAATTTAGAAATGCAAAAAATATTATCAGAAGAGCACATAAAGATGTATTAAAAATAATTCGTTGGCAGCTGCAATTTCTTTGTGCTGTAAAGAATTCTATTTGTCAGCAAATCTGTATTTTATGCAATTTTTATGCTTCTGTGAACGGCAATGAAGTATAATGTAGAATTCAATCAACATGAAAATGAAGAGAATAAGAATTCGAAGTCTAACTGAAAAACATTTTTATAGGCTCAATAAATTTCAAATAACAGAATTTTATTTGCTTTTCAAGTTAATATAACCTAAACTGGGAATATGTTAGATTTAATTTTTTGTTAAAGTTGGGAAAACAATAGAATCAAAAATCAAAAGTACTTATTAAAATTTTAAAACCTTTATATTATTGCCATAGAAAACAATGTAATGATTTGTATTTGGAGATTAATATTAGCATCAGCGAAATTCTAAATATTGAAATTCCAAAGGAATGAAATCAAAATAACTAAAATCAGTCTAAATACTTTTTGAAACAAGAATTCAAAAGAATAAATCTATTATTGTTTGTAATGAGTAGATGGCAGCACATGCTATGCATTCCAGAAACTCAGATATAGGTATGTATTATAAAATTCTTTAAACTAATATTTCAACTATCTCAGAAATAAGAAAAATGCGTGTTGGAACTTCATTTCTTAAAAAAATTTTTTTTTAATTCCAAATTTTGTCATAAAGATGTTATAAAATAGAAAAATAAAATATTTTTCTGCAAAAATTAGTCGTAATTTGTCGAAAATTTACCATCTGTTCTAATAACAAAGGAAAAGTGTGTCCGTGTGTCTGTGTGTTGGTCTTCTACAGGTCAGACCGCTACACGTAGAGGTACGAGATTTGTCACAAAAATACTTTGAAGGGTTGGGAATGTGTACCTCGGAGCCATTTTTTAAAATTTTAATTAAAATAATAATTAATTAAAAATTAGGCGAAATGTTGTCGTTTTCCTTTAATAACATGCGAAAATATTACAGCACAAAACTCATTTCGACACTATATAAAAGTACAAACAATTACCTTTCCAATGATATCAATTAAATTTCAATACCATGTTTTCTCGAATATCTTTATAAAAATATTTTTTGGCAAATATTTACAACAATTAATTCATTTGCAACGCAATTAATTTCATTTTTGCAACGCAACTCAAACCGATTTCATTGTTTAAAAGAATATTTAATTGCATATTTCTCTTTCATTGTTGTAATCTGAGATAGGATCCTAATTCATCTTGCTTTCATATTTTATTTCATCATAATTTTTGTGAAATCGTTAAACCATGTCTCCCAGATATTGCTCTGCTTATATTAAGAAACATAAGCTGAAAGGTTCTGGTTGATATGTTTTTATTCTTTTTTCACCATGCTTTAATCCAACTAACACGCCGCTGGCCATAAATTGTATTGCGTAATTTTAATGTTGAAATCAAATTCATATTTGAGAGGAAGAGGAAAGTGATGATAGTGACGACAACGTGGAATTAGGGGTTTCTGGATATGGCCAGTTATTTCTCTCCATTAGGGACATTTATATAGACAATGAACAGAACAGGTACAGGGTCACTAATAGAACATGAGTAAAATATCTACCACAATCTGAAGTTTAAAATTACTTTGTTAAGAGAACCTTGATTATGAAATGACAAAAAATATATTTGGAATCATATTCCCGGCGAACAAGCTGGTCGCCGAAGGCGGCTAGTTTTTAATAAAATTCGACCTTAAAACTTGGAAAACAGTTCAAACCAAACGAATAACATTCATTTTGATCTTATAATCACTTGAGTACATAACCTTTTCCTTACGGGACATACAGTTGTTGTGGCAGTAGATTATCTTTTATTTGTTTGTCTCTGTGCATGCTGTATCAATGAACAAATTAATTGATCTGCCTTTCCTCTAATAACTATATATATATATGTTGACTTCCCTTACTGTTTTTATTATTCCATCTGCGATAGCTGTATTTTTTGCCGATGACATTATACGAGTGTAGATATCCGCATGGGACTTCCCTTACGGCTTTTATCATTCCATCTGCGTTAGATTTATTTTTTGCCAATGATAGTATACGAGTGTAGATATCCGCATGGGTGGTCGACAAGGACGACTGATATTATCTTAAGACAAGAAAAAGAGGAAAGCCACTTTCATCTTTCTACATAATAAAAAAGAAAAAAAAAATATTTTAAAGTGATATTTTCAGATTACATCCTGTTATTTTGAAAGTTAAATAACAATGAAACATAGAATATAGTTTTCTCTAAATTTTTTCAAGAGGAAAATAATCTCTACTAATAATAAAGGAGAATCTCTGTGTTTTGGTGCTCTACAGGGAAGATCGCTGGTCCTAGATTTAGGAAATTTGGTACAAACATACTTTGGAGGGTAGTAATGTGCACCTCGTTGCCGTTTCCTTAAAATTTTAAATAGGATTTTAATTAGATAAAAATTAATCTAACTTTCGACGTTTTTCCTTAATAAGTTTGAAACATATTACAGCACAAAAATTATTTTTTCACGATCTGAAAGTCAGAACCTTTTCAATGATATCAATTAAGTTCCCGTACAATTTCATTCTTTTATATATATATATATATAAATTATTTTTTTATTATATTATTGGCATAATTTACAACAATACTTTTCATTGTTGCAACGCATTTCAAACCGTTTTGATTGTTTAAACAAATATTTAATTTGTATTTCTCAGGTATTATCCTAATACAAAATTGGTATTATCCTATGGGTATTAGGAATTACCTATCAGGTATTATCCTAATACATTTTGCAATCATATTTTATTTCATCAAAATTTTTTGGAATCCGCAAACCAAGCACTAAGAGATTACGTATATTGAGAAATATCTCCATTAAGCTGATAAATATGGTTGCTATGTTTTCATTCTTTCTTCAGCATATTTTAATACAGACAACATGCCGCTGCCCATAAAATGTACTGCGCCCTTTTAATGCTGAAATCAAATGCATAATTTACAAGAGGAAAAAGAAAGTGAAGATAGTGGCGACAACATAAAAAAATATTTTTTGCATAATTTACAACAATACTTTTCATTGTTGCAACGGAACTCAAACAAATATTTAATTGCATATTTATTTTTCATTGTTGTAATCTGAGATAATATCCTAGCATATTTTGCTTTCATATTTTCTTTCATAAAAAGTTTGGTGAAATCTGTAAACAAAGCTCTCAGAGATGTTGCTTTGCTTACAATAAAAAATATGTCCAGTAAACTAAATTGTTGTTCCCATGATCTCATTCTTTTCTCACTTGGCTTTAATCCAGCCAACATGTCGCTGGCCATAAAGCGTGCGGCGTCATTTTAATGTTGAAATCAAATGCATATTTTACAAGAGGAATCAGAAAGTGAAGATAACGCTTGAACATGAAATTAGAGGTTACATGACATGGTCAGTTATTTGAATCCATTAAGGACATTTATGTAGACAATGAACAGAACAGGTTGAAGGTCACTAATAGGACATGGGTTAAATACCTACCACAATCTGAAGTTTAAAATTACCTCATTAAAGGAACCACGAATATAAAATGATGCAATATTGAATTGAAATCATATTCTAAGCAAACAAGCTGGTCGCCGAATTATCGGCTAGTATACAAATAAATCTTCACGGATACTAAATACAATTTAATTATGAAACTTTTACAGAATGAGGACATAAAAATGTATCAAACCAGCATGCAGCAAACGCATTTATAACAATGACAGCATTTCATTGTTAAAGACTTGTTAGCAATGTGATTATGCTGTTTGGATGTCAACTTGCAACAATGACACTTCAGTCTGAATTAATTTGACAATGTGACGTTTTAATCACTACGATCGAAAGTTGAGATTTGTGAAATAAACAGTAAATGTATTTCGAGAGAATTTATGACATGTCAATACCATGGAAAATTGGCATTTTTTGCACAATATCTTTGGAAAATATTATCTTGCAGAAAAAAAACTTTATGCTATCTTCAAATTCAAAGAATTATCTTTTTAACGTGTGCTTGGAGTCTGATTTCTTCTGAATTATTAAAAAAATTTAAAAAGATTTTCATGCATAATTTGCGGCATTTTTTTCGTTGCTGTTTGGACATTTAGATTCTGATGTCTGTTGCTTCTTCAAATATTTAATCGCATGTTTTTCTACAAATGATAACAAATAAGGAGAGGGAAGATGATTAACTTTTCATATTCTTTGCCAATATCACAATGGAATTTTACTTTTTTCTTTTATTCAGTGAAATTTTTTTGAGGAGTCTATAAACTGATTTCTGTAAAATTTTTAGTGAATTTAGAAACATATCCGCTATTCTTAAAGATTATACTTACCATTCGTTAGTTTCAATCAAGTTTCATTTTTCGATCTAGCTAACATCCAGCTGATAAATTCAATTTAAATCCTTTTCGCTTTTACATTAAAGTATTAAATCTTAGGTGGGTGAGAAGAAATAATCACCTAATAAAATATTTTGCTACATTTGAGATTAAAAACAACCTCATTCCAGGAAAAACTTCTCAAGGATGCTCAGAATTAAGATTAAGAAGTGTTTTTTTATTATTAACGCTTGACTGCGGCGATGAAAAATTTGGACTTAACTACGGAGGTACGGTCTACGAGACCCCATTTTTAAAAAATTCAAATAACATTTTCTAATAAAATTGCCAGTATGAAATTCTGCCTATTATTAATCAGATATTTTGGACTTTTTTTCTCTTACTATAAAAAATATTTTTTTTTATCTTTTGAAAATATATTTTTAGCAGAAAGATTGATTATTTTGATACATACTTTTTTGGAATATATATTATAACTAATATTAATCGTAAAAAATATACATATTTTTAAATGTTTCTAGTGATATTTATTTTTTCATTATATAAATTTATGACGAAAATAACATAAGGCAAAAATTGAACATTATATAAAAAAAATTGGCGTAGGATAATACTGCCTTGTTTTTAAATGGAATTATTTAAGTTCAGATTCTTGCTCATAGCCATAACAAAATTTTCGAGTACATTTTACACACATTCCTTTCAGAAAAGATACATAACTATGCAATTTTTGTTTTCTTCTTTGGTAGGCAAAAATTGCAAGTTTTCCTCACTTCAAACTTTGTGATCTTTCGGGAATATCAATCTCTCCTGGGCCTCCGTACTACTCCCTAAATTTCGCTTCTTTGTCATTCGCAATTATTATTTATTTTTGAATTTTCGATTCGTCTTCTTATTTGGAGAGGAAAGTTCTCTTACGAGGACTTTTAAAAACTGCATTACATTCATAATACGATTTACAGAATAATTTTGAGACAAAACTGTATGAATTTACAATACTCATACACAATAGCCTTTAGGAAATAGCAGTAAGCCAATTCTGTAAGTTGGGTGATATCATAAGGAGTAGTTCTAATATTTCGTTTTGTTTCATTATGACCCCTTAAAAGGATTCTTTCAATAATAATAATGTTCGCATGAAGGAAGTTCAGCTTGGGATCTTCAAATTCGAATAATTCAGAATTATTCGAATGTGAACTTTCCTCAAAAAATCATTTGTTCAATTATTCTCATCACTGAAATCACTTTCTACTTCATTTAGAAGTTCTTCGTCATAACAAGGATCAGAATGCGGAATGATATTCAGAGGACTAGGTATTACTGGCATTCTCTAAACCTTTCACAATATTGGGAATCTAGCAGGGAGGTGCGGTCTGTCAGACCGTGCGAAAAAAATAACAGGAATATAGAAAAAAGCAGGTGAAGCAACTTCAAGAAAATGTACACCTGTAGCCAAGATCATAAACTTAGAAGCTACAGGACGAATCCATTCAATTGAACTAAAAATAGAGTAAGGGTGATGTGTAAACCATTCTTAGAGAGCTGTGAGACCGCACCTTCCCAGCTGAGGGTTAACTTTTATTTAGAATTTTCATACATTGATTCTAGCACATACGCATGCTCAAGAGGGATAGCAGAAAAAACCCATATATTACAGAAGCATGGATACAATTTCTTTTAAGTTTAACCCTTATAACCCGATTGTTGAAAAATTAATTTTAAAATGTTTTTAGACATTTTATCTTTAAAATATGGGAAAATACTTTAAAAAATCTTATTTTGTTTTAAGTATGGTTTATGGCTAGAAAACAGTTTGTTACCAACTGACAACACTGGGCATTATTTCAGATAAAAATGTCCTTGATAAAATTCTATAATGTCACTCACAGGTGAATGTTAATAAATGAAATTTATTCTCAAGCCTAAAAAAGAAGATAAAAAGATGCCGTCTCAAGAGAAAAACATCAATTTATTTATATTTTTTTATCAGCACTCAGGATGTCATCTATATGTTGCAAATTTATTTACTAAAAAATTCAGTATGTATCCTTATGGCAACAACAGGCATTGGAGCTTCAGTCTTATTCTGAAGATTTTAGGAAACAAAGTTGGGTATTTTGCTTAAGGGAACCACTGGTCATTTAAGGGTTAAGATTTGATACTTTATTACATCTCAAAATACGTTACCATGACAACTAGGCAATTATTTTGGGTGATATATGCCCGTCATTTATGAAGCAGAATGTTGTTGCGACAAGAGACAGTAAAATGAGACCAAATATTCCCTTTCCTTTACAACATTAACATAGTATTTCCCCGTTACATTCCACTGTCGTTGCAAATTGTTCTCCATAAAATCAAGGTAAAAGTAAATGAAGTTTTCGTCTATATTTCACTGCTGCTTGTCGTGCTTAACCTGATTGTGATATATATCTTGTTTTCTTTTCATTAGATTAATAGAGTAGTGCACGATGTATCGTTGTAGAAATTCAGATTAATGATCTCCGATGGCCACGGGATTCATTTCAAGTGACACCAAAGGCACCTGATAATCATAACATTGTATGCCATCCAAGCTCGTTACGAAATGCTATGCTGCATGATGCAACGATCCTCCGCTTGTCGTAAGCTGTGTATATGTTACGGTCAACGTGGATAACAGGTTAATGTGGATAATAACCGATTAAAGTGGTAAATGATTATCCACTTCAATCAGTTATTATCGACAATAACCTATTATCCACATTGACCGTAACATATGTAACAATTGTATTTTGAACACACATTTTTAGTCGGAATAAACGAGTCATTGTTCGACTTTAAACCGTTAAAATCACTGGCGAATCTAGGATTCGAGTCGGGGGGGGGGGGGCGGAGGGCATAAAAAGTTTGTATCGTCGTGACGAATGTCAAACCTCAAGGCTAAATTAAACCAAAACTGTTTAACTCTACAGACTTTACTCACCTGACAGTAAGAATCATAAAGAGCAATACTATACTTTCGATAATTTAATAAAAATTACAATGAAATAGCTATCCAAAAAATGTCTTCGACAGCGTCGAAACTACAAATACAAGTGGAATGACTACAAAAGTAGGAAAATTTTCGAGCCTGTATAGCCAGAAAGCAATGTTGAATCATTTTTATTGTTTTTTTTAAAGAGGGAAATTAAGAAAAAACAGTTGTAATGATTTTAAATAAAATCAGGAATTCTAGCTCGGCTCTGGGGAGGCTGTAGCCCGATAGCCCCTCTGGATTCGCCACTGGTTAAATACAAAAGTGAAACACAAGAGTCTACCTGAAAATTCTGAATTGGAGGCATGGACATAAGCCGATTAATATTTTTGAATTACATCATTTTTACAGTGCGCTCTTTTAGCCTTAAAGACTTTTATAGTACTCAGGTGCGCATACCTATTAATCAATTTTTAAAAATAAGAAGTATTCTATTAAATAACTTAAATAAAACTAACAGTACCTTACAAGTTCAAAAATGCCATCACAATTTAAGTAACACTTACTTTAATGTTGTTGACGAATATAAAATACTCTAATGTAAATAGAAAATGTTATTAAATAAGTTATAATATCTTAGGAACTAATCAGGAACAAAGAAAAACCATTATCTATTTTATGGGCTAGAATTATAGCACCAAAGAAAATATAAAGCAAAAGTAAACAATTATTTCAAACAAAAAAGTATTGCTCTCAAAGTTAGAAGTAGGAGATGAACGATGCCCTATGTCAGTTTAGAATTAGAAATGGTGAAGGCCACATTAAAGGTTTTCCTGTACGTATGAGCTCTTTCCCCTTTTCCTATGCGCATGAGTTCTTTCCTCTTTTCCTGTGCGCACTTTGGTTTTGCATGAGCTCTTATTGAGGAAAGATCTGTTTTCGTTGACTTTCCAGATTAAAATACAAGAAATCATTTGTGTTTATTTTGCATGAAAAATGAGAATTTAACCCTCTGATTCCTAAGGCCATTGAAATAAAGGGACCAGAAAATACGGGAACGTCCGAGATCCTCTATCAAAGATAAGGGAAATTCACTTCCCCCTCAAAAACCACAATGACAGCTGGCATTGTCCGAATTGTAAGAAAACTCCCCTCTTCCCCAAACACATTTGGGGAGCTACTCTAACGAAGGAAGCACGCGCCTCGGGCGTGAAATCAATCACACGTATCGAAAGGGGATGGAAATTACAGATTGACATTCAGACGTTTCGGACGTCTATCGCCTTTTGCTTCAAAGGACGCATGGGACGGTCCCGTATTGGTAGAGTTAATTAATCCCAATATAACGAAGTTACAATAAATGTTTTTGAAAAGAATTTCGTACACATCACATCAGCATATTTGTATTTGCTTAAGTAATGGGAAAGAATGTTGGTGAGGGATCTTTGGAAGCGCATAGGAAAGGGGGCTTTCAACTTCCGCTTCAACTGGAACTGAACTATTAGTGACAGATAAATGTAATTGGTCTGGATTTATTTTATCTATTCTATATATTCTATATAATTTAATATTTGTGACATCGTACCGCGTTAATAGTACTTAATTTTTGCTAATAAGATAGAATGAAAAAATTAGTCTATATATTTCGTTCCGTGGTTGAATTTTTCCTTAAACTTATATTGGCTTTATTAATGGTTTATTTCCTATCTTCTCTGCTGGTGTCATTCAGTCTGATAAAGAATGGAAAAGTAGAATAATAATAAATTATTCTAAAATTGAGCATCTTTATTTCTATTATTAGATTTGTTCGGCTGTATATCCATTCTCAAGTTGACTAGCACAGACAGTTTCATTCAGAAGTCGCCAAAATATGCTCAATATGCCAATTGTTACATATTTTAAGGGTTAGTAAATTTGGCGGGATGATTCGCTAATTTTGATGTGTTGTGGAGATTTGTGGAAAAGTATTAAAAACTGAATTAAACGGACATTATTCTGAATATCGTTGCTTTAGAAGCAACTCCACTTATCTCAATTTTTTGAAATTTCAGAGAGGTAGAAAAACTGAATTTTTCACACCCAATAGCGAATATTTCGGATTTATTTTAACATCTCATATGAATATGAGACCACATGTTCCTACCAGAATTTACAGAAAAAAAAATCAGAATTTTTAATCAGAAACAATCAGAACAGCTGAATCTGAAATTTCAAATAATTGAGACAGATGGTGTTGCCTGTTAATCGACGATATCATGCATATCCACATAGGTGGATACCGCGAAATTCGTTAGCAGCCACTCCAAAAATTAGAGACTCTTTCCAGTACTTAATTTCTATAACTTATTGAGATATTTAATGTTTTACAGGCAGCTTTGAAATGTATCGGAAATAATTGTTGTTTTCTTAACTAAGCCACCCCATTTTATACCGAAAAAAATAACTCGTAAAGGCTAAGAAAAAGATAGAGACTAATCTGAGTAGTTTGAGCTGTAATTACTACTGAAAGTAACGCACATAATAAGAAAAAAGAATCCAATAGCGTTAGCCCCATATACCGAAATTCATAAATTCCTCTGAGCTAGGAAAAATATTTTAAACAACAGATTTGTTTTACAAAATTTTCTGAATGGGAAGCAAGACAATATTGAATAATAGTAAAAGAAATAATTGGCGAAAACTCCCTAAATCTCCGTTAGTCGCGTGGGGCACATATGTCCCCTATAATATTCAAAGTCATGTGATTTAAATTCCATTTAGTGTTTAGAGGTCAAACTTTCAGTATCTGTCCTTGAAATACTCAGGTACAATATCGCACAATCATTTAAGTTGAAATTGCTGACACAAAAACACATGGGGCACACCTGTGCCCATGTGTGTAAGGCGCGTGGGGCGCAGGTGTGCCCCACGCGCCTTGCCGAGTAACTTGACACTACGGCACACCCCTGACTCCAGAGATAAAAATCTCCGGTTTGCAGTTTTGATGAGTATGCGTAGAACGAGTAATTGGAACTGGTAATTGATCATTATTCATGTACCACGGGTTCTGCAGTAATGCCCACGTTTGCTTGCTGTGTGGAATTCTAGCACTTTCCTACGTTTAATTTTTATTTTTTTCAATATTTCAAATAATTTCAGTTAATCTCATTCTAAAAAATGCATAACTAGTTTAAAAACTGATAACTGGTTTTGTACATTCGAATTTGCCGAAACGCTTTGAACAGAGTTATAAAGCAACTTATCTCGATACAATTAATTCAAATAAACGGGAATTATTCAAATAATTTTGACCAAATAAGGAGCGAGAATTGAAGTCTTGAACATTTTACTTCCAAACCTCTGACGCTAGGCTTCTGCCATAATTATTTGCATTGCACTTTTCAGTTTCTATTCATTAAATAACAAGTGATGAAGAAAAAAATGAAATTGTGTAATTTTTAAACATGACAAAAAGGACTGCACTTAACGAATCTATAAATAATTCAGTAGGTTCTTTGGTTTCAACTCATTTGCTTGAAGCGCTTTCATTTGATTGCTTATGGATGTTCGATTCCTTCGTTGATTCTTATATTTCGCCGTATTGTTTATCCCATTCTATTAATGCATTTGTCATCATTGCTTCTTTCTTCTAGATCCTGCTTCTTCCTTGGAGTATTGTATCCATTACATTTTTGCCACGAATTACTTCCATATAGATGCTATAATTGCCCATTTATTTTGATAGAATGATTGTGACTAAAGGAGACATGACTTAAATAAGTTTCCACCAGCTTCATTTTTTATGGAATATATTTGTTTATTAGCTTCAAAAATTGAAGGCATGTTTTCAAATCTCTGTTCATGATTCTTAAAATAATGATTCATAACTTTATTATTCAAAAACGGTTATCGATACCTTCAAGTCCGTTCAATTCATTTTTAAATGCTTTTGGAGGTACAAAACTAATTACTATCTTAAATATTGCGGATAAAGTGAGATAGGTAATTTTAAAAATAATTTACCTGCAGTTTGGTCATGCTTGCACATAATTTTAAGGAGGGGAAAGCTTAAATTATACAGAGTGGCCTTGTAGGAATTGATTAATTATTTTAAAGTGTAGACAAAAGATAACTACGCCTGATTCGTGCCCTAATAGAAGTTTTCTTTTCAACATCGAGCTCTTATGGTTATTATAAAAAATTAAGAACATAATGATACAGCTTATATATATATATATATATATATATATATATATATATATATATATATGTATGTATGTCATTAATAATATTTTTTCGGATATAAATAAATTATAAGGATGATAGACCCCATCCAACCTAAGCGAAAAAATTGTGAATCACATTATTTAGACTCCACTAATGCGCTGTACTAATTCTAGTACATTATTAACTACTTTGTGTTATATATACAAAAATACTTCACCCTCAGCTGTGAAACACTGAAAAAAAAATCCAGACGTAGGAAGTTACGAAGTATAGACAGAAATAATATTTCTCTTTTGCCTAAGATTTTTAAAAAATAAATCATTCTATTATGTGGTTCAAACAGTTTTTAAACTGAATCAAAGTGAACAAACTGAATCAAAATGTATCAAGGAAAGTTTGTGAGAAACGATTTATTACTTTTAATGACTCTCCATGGTTCTGGTGTTATTCTGTAGGAAAGGATCATCAATTAAATTAATTGCTATGTGCATCAAGAAGTGTACGGGAAAGAATTCTAGACACAATGAATACGAATTTCTAGATTTCTTTCTCATATAAAAAGGGATGATGTCTTTTAGATATATTGTATTTTTAAATTGTGTAAATTTCTCTACACAGGCTCTCTTTCAATGTACAATAAGAAAATATATATTTTATGACAAAATGGAATAAGTAGGCAGAATTGCGTCAACATTGCCCAATTACCAAATTTTGCTTCCTTGCAATAAAGAAATTCTTACTGCTTCTTAATTGTAATTTATTTTGAAATTGTATTGTTATTCTCTATAAATTTCTCTACACCAACTGTCCATATATGCACAACAAGAAAGGTATATTTTAAAACAGAAATGATATAAAAATGCATAATTACTTCAACATTTCCCTATTACCAAATTTTGCAGGAAAATAAAATTTTACTGCTTCTGAATTGTAATTGATTTGTAAGATTGTATTGTTATTCTCAATAAATTTCTCTACATCAGCTCTCATTGCATGTACAATAAAAAGTTATATTTTAAAATAAAAATTGAATTAATATGAAGAATTACTTCAATATCTTCCAATTGCAAAATTTTGCTCACTTTGCAATGAAAGAAAATTTTTTTGCTTCTTAGTTGTACTTGAATTATTCATGATTAAAGACACGATACCTGTGCTAATTTCTTCTTTATTTATTTTTATAACACCCAGCTATTGTTACTCAAAAATAAATGACAAAGAGTATGAAAAGTATGAAACAAAATTTGAAATATTAATTTTAAGTACATAGAAATTTAAACTCTAGTATAATTACACATTCGAAATTTCACAAACAGAATAACGTAACAATAAATAATAACATATCAACATTTTTGTGACACTGGAATAAATTCACCTCACATACTTAATCCTTTATAATATAATAAATGCGAAAGTGTATCTGTCCGTCTGCGTGTTAAGCTTTCACGACCAAACCACAAAATCGATTTGGATGAAAATTGGCAGAGTTGTAGCTTGAAACCCAAGAACGGACATAGGCTAGGTGAAATCATGTTAAATTAATTATTTTTGACTACAGATTAAAAATAGTTAACAAAGAAAGCCCATTGACTCCGCGATTCGCGATGAAGATTTTCATTTTTCAATCAACTGTCACGTAATTCTTCAGGAATGAGAAAACATGTGGAATAAATTATTTTTAAAATCAAGTATCACGTAATCCTTTTCTCCGCTGTACATTCGGAAAAATTGTCCGATAAACATTATTTTTATACCATCTTAAAGTTCAAAATTGTACCTTTTCAATGATACTACTTTTATTTCTGTGACATTTTTCCTTCAATTTTTATTATTTTTTTAAATGTTACATGCAGTCGATTTTGAAATAACGCAAATTTATAGCTACTCAGTTGCTAGGAAATGGTTAGACTTTGAACTAATTTACCTTTATTTCTGAAAATTTTGCCTATATTTATAAGTAACCATAAAATAAGGCAGAATTTACATGTATCTGTCTGTCTGTCAGTCGATCGGTCGGTCACAAGAGCTCCTCCTAAGCGGTGAACGGTAGCGACGTGAAATTTACACACGGCATTCTAGAGCATATTTTTAGATCAAAGGTGTCATTTTCAAATTTCAGAGTTAATTAGTTTTTACGATATTTAATTAAATAGCGAACATTAGCCGCTTTTAAGCCTAATGCTTAGACGTTTTTTGCCAATAACTTCTGAAATCTTTATTAGACAACAATTATTTTTATGCCATTGTAAAGGCCAGAAAATGATCTTTTTAATGCTATTAATTCCATTGCGATGAAATGTTTTCTCTGATTTTTATAAAGGTTTAAAAATATTTTCGTAACGAAATTTCTAACAATATTTTTTATTCTTATAGAAATAAATTCAAGCCAAATTACTGTTTCGCGCGCGGGCTTTTGCCAGTGTTAAAATTAATATAAGAAAATATTGCTCTCTTTGACCATAAACAACAAAGGAGATTTACACTTCCGGTTTCCTGTTGTGGTAGCATTTACAGCTTTTAATACGGTTACACAGTGATCCAATGACTTTAGTGAATTATTCTCTCGATGTTTTGTTTAATTTTCACAGTGAGATATTACAGAATATCCTTCTGTAGATACGGTAATGGGCATTAACAAGGAGCATCATATTCTGTAGAGCTCTTCAAGATCTTAGAATTGTCAGGGGCACCTTCCGACAAGCCTAGAATGATAGTCGGTGTGCCAGTACTACTAATACGTAACCTCGATATACCGAGACTGCGCTATGGCACACGGTTAAAAATTACACACCTAGGTACAAACGTCGTGAAAGCTACTATTATGACTGATATAGGGAGAAGAGAGAGTGTTTTAATTCCACGCCTTCCGATAACACCGAAGGATTCATCATCTCAGTTCAAAAGGTAACAAATCCCTGTAAAAATATCATTTGCGAGGCTCAGGGCCAGACACTGAAAGTGGCAGGCGTACATTTGGAAAAACCATATTTTTCCCATGGGCAACTATATGTGGCCTGTTCACGTGTGTACAGCCCACACAACCTCTATATCCGTGCAAATAACGTGCTATACGAAAGTATATCATCATAGATAAACAATTTACATAACTATATCAGCATACATGTATAGTACACTCCTGTCAGCTGTCCAATTAAGTATTATCAACCGTCAGAACTTTTACTTTCCCCTTTCAAAATGAAACAAAACATTTAAATTCGTGAATGAAAAAAAAAAAGAATAATTCAAATTCTTCGCGCACGAAGTCGCGGGTAACAGCTAGTAATATAATAAATGCGAAAGTGTGTCTGTCTGTCACGCTTTCACGACCAAACTACAAAATCGATTTGGATGAAAATTGCAGAGTTGTAGCTTGAAACCCAGGAACGGACATTGGGTAGGTGACATCATGTTAAATTCATTATTTTTGATTGCAGATAACAATTAAATAATTAACAAGCGATTTGCGATGAAGGTTACTACTTTATTTTTCAATCAACTGTCACGTGATCCTTAAGGAATGCGTAAACAAAATGAAATGTCACGTGATCCTTCAGAATAGCGCAAGTATATGGAATGGCTTATTTTTAAAGTCATGTATCACGTGATCTTGCTGAGAAAAGAAATAGTCTCTGGAATAATAACTGAAAAATAAACGCCGGGACGGAAATCTAATGGTAGATATGATATAGTTCCAAGAGTTTTTAGATTAAAATTTTAAAACTAAAGTTAAGTATAACTAAATGAAAATATCGTTCAATGTTTACTTAAAATAAGAGCCTAGTTTAGTGGAAAGGTTGCCAATATTATTCTTTATCCCTCTTTTCATCGACATCCAAGATTTTTTTGGCGGTAAAATTTGTAACCAAACGATTTAGCTAATTACAATAGTTCCGTTTCGAATTTCAATGCTTTAAGAGCTGTTTTTAACCGATTTAAATAGAAAGGATTACACAAACCCAAAGAACACAGAATTCAACGTTTTGTTTACTAAAGAAAGAACTAATTCGCGAGCTTGGCGCTTGATACGGTTGCCAAATAGATTTGGCGATTGCTTAAATAGGAAGGTTACCGGAAAACAGTCTATGAATCCAAAATAAACAAACCAGGATCGTCCATTGACGTATATGATATGGTTGTCAGAGTTTTTAGAATAGGAAGGTATATTTTGACATATGTATTCTTTTAAACAGTAGAAGCAGATGACATATAGCATGGTGGCTGATATATTCCAATCAACAGATGATACCATTGAGTACAATGATGTAATTTACAGTAACGAGAATTAAATTAGTCGTCCAATTATGTATTATCAACCGTGAGAACTTTTGATTTCCCCTTTCTACATATAACGAAACATTTACATTCGTTAATTAAAAAAAAATAGCAATTCAAATTCTTCGCGCACGAAGTCGCGTGTAACAGCTAGTGACAAATATAAGTTTTATTATCATCTACCGTACATTTAATTGTTGTTTCTGGCCTCAGTGCTGTGAAGCTCAACATTTTTTTCCCGCCTAAAAGATGCGCAATGGATTCCAAAATTAAATATAGCGTGACGTAATAGACGTTTGTCGCGTGGGCATGAGCGAAAGCAATTGTATTTAATTAACAGAAGAGGGAAAAGTATAAATTTGTGTGTTTTTAGCATTGGCAAGATATGTTTCGGAACGAAGTCTAGCAAAACTAAACATACCTAATTTTCAAAAGTTATATATTTTGATTCATAGTATTTTTTTTATTATTTTACATTTTAATCTCCATAATAATACTTTCTTTATGTCACCGCAAGTTTAATTTATTCTTTTCATTGAACGTAATTTCCCATAAGTTTTTGGAGGGAGTGGGTTAGAGGATTTTTTAAAAATTTCGATGCTAAATAGATCTTTGAAGCTCAATATAAGGAATTTGTTTGTAAGTAATTAAGGTGTTTAAAGACATTTAACAATGAAAATTCAACTCAAAAGTAGTGAAAATTCAACTACTTATAATGCAGCAAATAACTAAAGAATATTCATATCGAAATCACCCCTCCTAGTGCGAAGCATTCCAGTGTATCTGAGTGATGATCATTGCAATAGCTCAAGATTTGAGGACGGTGATGGCTATAACCGGCCACGGCTCCACTTCTCCCGTAGAAAGAGCACACTATCACAGGCAGATGTCAAGTCCAATTCATTATTGTACACACCAGCGAAGCGAGACCATGCTTGCTTATCCAGAGGCTTCTCATCTACGTACGCTTGGTGTCCTCCTGTTGGACTATTTAAAGAATGAGATAGATCTTTTTACCAGAATTACATTATACAGATCGTTTCCTGAATAAGAATTTTAAAATTAGTTTTATAGTGTTAAGCATTGTAAATGCATATATAAATTAAACCAATTTTGTATAAGTTGTTGTTCATGATTTTTTTCTTGGTACAGGATACTAAGCAACTCTTACAGATAAATGCTATGAAAATTTCCTCCAGAATACAACAGCTTGAAAATTATGCAATTTTATAAATATCCATGCATGTTTTACGCACAGTTTGTGCTGTTGAAATATGATTACAGTTTTTCTTAAACTATATAATTAAGATACCAAGCACTTAGAAAAAATAATAACACATAATGCATGATTTAGCACCGATTTCTTCCTTTCTTTTGTATAACCGTACCTGGAAAATTTCACAATGATACAATGAACAGTAAATTTAAATCTTGAGGGCAAGTTCAGAAAACGAATTTTTGAGACCTAAATATTTAAAGTAAAAACTCACCTTAGCTAACTTCTATATGTATGGAGAGCGTAGCTATAAATTCGAAACAATTTAAAGGATGCAATATCTTAAAGTGTTACGAATGACTAAGATTTAAAAAATCATTTAAAAAAATTCCAAAGATTTAAAATTTTTTATGTCCCATAATCCCTTAAATTTCATGGACTTGATTATATAGGCATTGTTTAATAACTTTTTCTAGGAACGTAACAGTGGTTGTAGATGTAACATAGTTCTAGTAGCTCCTATAAGATCTACTATTTGAGGATTATTGAGGTATACCTATAGAAACATCTTTAAAAATTTAAATATAATAATCACTTAGGAAATGAAAAAAGTAGAATAATTTTGTTTCATTTTTAAAATGTTTCTATTCAGTAATTTGTGGGTAATAAAATACTTGCCATTTTTAACCAGTCAGCACACGCATGGGGTCTTTATCACCCCTCCCTTTCTCTTCTGTTAAGACATTCTGGGAATTTCTAAACTCTTCCCTGTTACTTACTGTACCTTCATGGAGGAGCTAGAAGAAGAATATAAGAGCGGACGTAACCGGTGAAATGAGGTTTTTCCCTTTTATCTGGGGGGGGGCGCCCGGGGGGCCAAATTGACTCGGACGTGTGCAGCAGAGAATAAAAGAATATGGTAAAAGTATGTAATAACGGAAATAAATTCAACTTTCCTTTTTTGTATTAAAGATCTCATTTGTGTCTTAAATACAAGTTAATTGTACGAAAAAAATGTTCTTATACTTTGACCATATATTATTTTTGTACACATATAGCCAATAAAATAAGGAGTAAGTGTCTAACAATTTGGGGTTAAAATGCCCCCGCTCGTATGCTAATGTTCCAAAAATGGGTACTTGTGCTGAAGGGTTAAAAATATTTATCTAAACTTGCAATGATTTCTTCCAAACAAAAGTTAAAACATCATTATAGTGCAATTCGCCTTCATTCCTTTTAATCACTGAAAGGACCCAAGCCTTCTCACTTTTTTCAGAAAATTCGCATGCACCCATGGGGAAATTCTTTTTCGCATATGGAAATAGTAGAAATTGAATTCTGCTGTTTTTGTTGAGAATAAATTAATATAATAAATATGGGTTAAGAAAATGGTGCGTTTATAAGTGACGCAAAAATCTCCAATTATTTTGAAAAGAATCTTAGTAATTTTCACCTTTATTTTAATTCTAAAAATT
This sequence comes from Araneus ventricosus, assembly GCA_013235015.1. Taxonomy (NCBI): domain Eukaryota; kingdom Metazoa; phylum Arthropoda; class Arachnida; order Araneae; family Araneidae; genus Araneus; species Araneus ventricosus. The sequence continues at coordinate 83,230 of BGPR01004904.1, forward strand.
CATGATCGTTTATTAGCTAATGAGATAAACTACAAGTCTACATTCTTTTAGAATCGCCGGATACAAGCGTCACAGTCACAAATGCATGCATCACCGTCGCAAATACAAACGTCATCTTCACAAATACAAGCGTCGCCGTCAACTGTTCCGGAATCCTATGTATTTTTCAGAAAGAAATATAATTTTTTTGTTTTCTAATTTTAATTACATAAGAATTATAAGGATTTTTTTTCGGCAATTAGAATTTTTTTAATTATGGAGCTATCCCATTTTCTGATATTAAATGGCGAATACATAAAAGAAATTTCAAATATATGAAAAAAAATTGTTCTTTTTATTCATATACAGAATTTTAATCAAACATTGTCTATAAATTAGCTTAGGTCTGGTTCTTTTAGAAGAAGGAAATGGAAGTAAATAAAATTTATTTTGTACCACTATTCATTTTGAAAATATCCAATGTATAAATTGATACGCGAAGTAAAATTAATGTATTTGAATAAACTATATTTTTGACTTTAAATCACAAAATTTCATTGAATTTCAAATGCCTTCAGTGAAAAATAAAGAAAAAACGAATAAATACATTTTGTAAATATTAAATATTGGAAAATAATATATTATAAATTTCAATTTTAACTAAGCATATTTAAAATGACAATATATTTTATTTCTTTACATTTTATTCCTGAAAGGAAATTAAATTCTTATAAATTGCGGATTCATTTCTAAGAAATACATTCATTATAAGCATGGCGAGAATTTTGGCTTTTATTAGAAAGCTAGAAACAACTAGAAATACATTTGCAACAATTCAAGCACATTTGCTGTATTACGTAATAGTTCATAATGCAGTCATAGGCGTAGAGTTAAAAAATGACATTTCATACTTCTCGGTTATTTACGTAACTACACGTTTCAGGATTATGATAATATCATATAGAAAAGAATGCATTGTTATTCACTTACTTTCCTACAACAGAACTTCCAGTAAGAGTTCTGCTGCATGAAACGAAAAGATGGTATTCATCTAAACACTACCGTTACCCTAAAAGAACCGAAACAAATAATTACAATTTTATTTTTCAAACAAATTCTGCAGTACTTCGACTTCCCCATCCTCCACTGTCAGAAGTTTCAGAAGCACTGCGTTTTGAAAAATGAATGCGCTAAGGACTGACGTCTATAAAGTCTAGAGAACAAGTAAAATCTTTTACTTTGCTACAGTCCGGCCTTAAAAGTATATAAGTGGAATGAAAAAAGTGTTGGCAGTTTAAAAGAGTTATCACGCGTCGGTAAATAGGCTAAATTAAAAGAATAGAATTCACGAATTCTTCTTTGGAAAAGCTCTGAGAAACGGTACACTTCGTGCTTATTTTCCGTGAAATGGGGAGAGATAGCCTCTTTTCCAGGAACTCATTCCGACGGCGCATATAAGTAAACAAGCAGTTATAGCTTAAATAAATAAGAATAATCTTCAGTAAATGCTTGAGACCTGAAGCGAGAAAAGGAACATTTAAATTATGGGAGTTCCTCCTCTGTGAAGTTTGTTTACTTATTTGTTTTATTTTATCTAAATGTGAGGAGGAAAGCAATTTTAAATTTAAGAAAAGGCAATGAACAAACATTTCGGCGAGTGATGACTTTGATCTCACAGTAAATTCTTTAAAATATTTCTAGGCTTCGATATCGATTGCATACATTCCTTATAAGAGGAAGTATGCCAATTTAATCGAGGGGGTATTATTGCTTTTATCAATTTTCTAACCCTAAAAATTGCATAGGGTTATGTAACTCAATAATTACCCTTTAATGCCTTAAAAATGTTTTGGTTTACATTATATTAGAAATGATATAGCGCAATTTAAATGTTTAAATCGTCGAGTTTAATGTAAAGTTTAAGAAAAAATAGAAACCCTATTTTAACGCAGATTAAGCATTCAAATCATAGCTTTAGATGCTGACAGATTTAATACCATGTAAAAGGAAATATGCCAATTTAATCGAGTGGAATTATTACTTTCATGAATTTTCTAACCCTAAAAATTGTATAGGGTTATATAACTCAATAATTATCATTTAATACATTAAAAAATGGTTCTGTTTACATTATAATAGAAGCGGTAAGGTGCAATTTAAATGTATAAGTCTTTGAATTTATTGTAAAGTTTAAGAAGAAATGGAAACCTTATTTTAATGCAGATTAAATATTCAAATCATAGTTTCAGATACTGACAGATTTAATACCATACAAAAGGAAATGAACCAATTTAATCGAGTGAAATATTATTACTTTTATTAATTTTCTAACCCTAAAAATTGCATAGGGTTATATAACTCAATGATTATTCTTTAATGTCTCAAAAATGTATTTGTCTACATTATGTTACAAACGATAAGGCGCAATTTAAATTCCTGAATCTTCGATTTTAATGTAAAGTTTAAGAAGGGAAATCCTATTTTAACGCAAATAAATCATCAGAATCATAGTTTTAGATATTTACAGCTTGAATGACTTATAACAGGAAATGAACCAATTTAATCGAGTGGAATTATTACTTTTATTAATTTACTAACCCTAAAAAATGTATATTGTTATATAACTCAATGATTATCCTTTAATACCTCAAAAATGTTTTTGTTTACATTATAATAGAAACGGTAAGGTGCTATTTCAATGTCTAAATCTTCGGTTTTAATGTAAAGTTTGAAAAAAGTGGAAACCCTACTTTAACGCAGATTAATCAATAGAATCATAGTTTTAGATATTGACAGCTTGAATGACTTGTAAGAGGAAATATGCCAATTTAATTTAGTGGAATTATAACTTTTATCAATTTTCTGACCGTAAAAATTGTATAGGGATTTATAACTCAATAATTATCCTTTAATACCTTAAAACTGATTTGGTTACATTATATTACAGAAGGTAAGGCGTAATTTAAATGTCTAAATCTTCGAGTTTAATGTAAAGTTTACGAAGAAAGGGAAACCCTATTGACAGCTTGAATGACTTATAAAAGGAAATGAGCCAGTTTAATCGAGTGGACTCATAACTTTTATCAATTTTCTAACACTGAAAACTTAATGGGGTCATACAACTCAATAAATATCCTTTAATATCTGAAAAATATTTTTCTTTACATTATATTAGAAATGGTGAGTCTCAATTTAATTGTCAAAATCTTCGAGTTTAATGTAAAATTTAAGAAGAAATGGAAATCATATTTCAACACAGATAATCGTTCAAATGATTATGAATTTGGGTGCCTTGGTGCATATATTGCCCTTGAGAGTCCCAAAATACTCATATAATCAACTTTCAAATTAAAATTTATAAGACACATTCTAAGTGCCTAAAAAATTAAATTTGGGAAGAATGCGCTGCAAACTGAAAATCATATTACCTATCACAATGTTTTCAATGGGTTTGGCAGTTTCTGTTATTGGATTTGATAGGCAGCATGGATATTCTCAATCCTCTGGATGCTCTTTAACTCTATGAGCCCTAAACCGCCTGAAGCCGCCCCATTCCACAGAGGCCGGACTCAGGCAGTCTGTCTGATGTCATCTTTCATGCACAGTATACATGAGAGATGAGTTTCAGACCAATGGGCCTGACTCGAATTTTCAACAACTCGACTGAAGGTAACATATTTTTTGTCAGAAACAGGTAATATAATTAATTATTTTTTAAAATACTATATTCATGAGAGAGGAGTCTTTCATCTTCTCTCACGCATGGACCTAACCTAAATAACCCTAATAATAATCACATGAGTTAAATAACCTTTTCTTATTCATATACATTGATATGTTATAATTCTCTGACAAAATTATATATCAAGATTATGTTGCGATTTATGATCTGAAAATTGCATATTGAAGAAAGTGTTTAATACTAGTGTTCTTAGAGCCTCTAAAATTAGATGATGATATATGAGGAATAATTTATACATAGTAACGGACTACTTTTCATAACAATTTGTGCAGAATTGATTTCAAGAAAAGTTATCCTACTCCACTTTTCATATCAATAATATTTTTTCCATACTTGTTACTCACAACAAGCTGTCCGCTGCAGCTTATGAAGATTCCCTAACAAGGAAGATTAAAAGTCATGATATGGCTGCTTCTTTCTTCCTTTGTTTTAATTAATGCATCTGCTTTCTAATTAGAGCAAGACCATTTTCCACATGCGCATTGAATGTTTTTGTTTTAAGAACTTAGATTAAATAATCTGTCATTGCTTTTTACGCCCTGCAGCAAGAGCAGCAAAGAATCGATTATTTATCCATCCGTTTCTTTTAATTTTTGTCATCTATTTCTGTGTAATTAACATTTCTGGTTGGCTTTTCTGAGGACACTGTAGAAATTATTTTCATCAGTTCCTATGAGAACTTAATTATAATTTTATTCATGAAAATTAATTTCATACATACTAAACGACTTGAAACGCCATGCAAGTATTATAAACATTGAAGTTCAAATGTTAGTTCTTGATTAATATATTCCTACATCAGAAATCTTTAAATTCTAATTTCTACAGTGGGTGTTAATTATTTACAAGAATAGCAAGAATCGTCACATTAATTCCAATAAATGTTTTTGGATTAAAAATATCTGTATGGCATAAAAATAAAATCAATTATTTTTAAAATTATTTTTTATTAGTAGTATAAAATGTTAGTTAGTTTCAGCACATTATCTAGGAATTCCAGCCAAATAAATAAGGTTGACTAATTAGAAACATATATGATACCTCTCCTTCCTAACTTCATTATCGCACAGAAATGAGGATTATGGACACAAGCTTCTAACCGTGATAAAAAATATTTATTGCATTTTTACCACTAGGTTCTGCACGTTAACAAGCAAGTTGTTTCCAGGTTATAAATCTTGATTTTATACCATTTGAATATATGAGCAAACACTCAATATTTGATTTCACAAAATCACAATACGATCTGCGCGTTAAAACGGTTTTGTTAGCCTATTAATTGCAATAAAATTTACATCTTTACCAAGTTTCGACGAGCTGTTACCACAAATACATCTATGGCCGCCCACTGATTCAGCAGAAGATTCATTTATACCCAGTTCCAGGGAACTATATATTCTCGAAAGAACACTTAAATTTTAAGCTTGACACCCAACGGACTCCATGGTATTAATATTTATCCCCCTCCTCCAACACCTCGATGGAAAAGGCGAAAGCTCTTTAACAAGATCTCGTGACTTTATGAAATACGGGTTTCGAGGAGGCCGCATTATAACAGAGAAAAGAGGCTGACTATACATCAAATTTAACTGGAAGGCCTAAGAGCGGCGAGAGTCAAGCACAAACTTTAGGAGTGGGACAGAGTCGAGTCCGAAATTAAATCGTCGAGTTCGGGACCGAGCTTGATTTATTAGCTTCTGGGAAAAGGGTTTCGCCGAGTCTGGGCTGTCTGCCCGGTGAGAAATTGTTTAGGGGTTGCGGTTAATTTATAAGGGTGTCAGTGTAGGTTGTGGTTAATTTCGTTTCCTTGTCTCGTTCCTTGTGCTGCTGAAACGCATTTTGCTTCTCATGTCAGCTATGATTTTCTCGCATGAAGAATCTGAAATCAAGAAAGATGTGCGAAGAATGTACGTTAACAAAAATAAGTTTTTCTTTGCTCTTAATTAGAATTAAAATGTTAATGGCATATAAATTAGATGAAGGAGACTTCTTAATGTTATTTTTAACAAGTAAGAATGTCTGAGATTACAGTGCAAGAAATAAGCAATGTTTGTATCAGCATGTTATACACTTTGAAAATTAGGTTCTTATCTTTGATATTAGAATGTTGCGAATGCTGGTTTCTTCTTTTGAAATGAGATGTATTAAGGATAAAAATGCAATTAGTTTCTTCAGCTGTAAGTTATGTTCCCTGTTTTGATTTTCTGTATCAGAATTTTATTTTCATTATAGTTGACAGCTTTGAATCTTAAAATTATTCAAGCCATGAGTTTTAGTTAAAAGTTAGGAAGAATATAAAGAGTTCTTTATTTCGAATTCAAGATATTTATAAGAAAACTTTTTTTCACTATTTTTAAATAATTAAAATATTCATATTGTAATTTCTTTTCAGCTAGATTTGGAGAATGTTTTGCAAATTAATTTATTTTATAAAAGTTATCTTTCAGTTTCAGTGCATGAATTGATTCTCAACGCAAAATTCCGTTTAAGAAGCCCAATTCTGTCTTATTTTGAATTGCTAAACGGTGTTCAATCAAATTAAGATATGTTGGCTTCCCGATTGACAATCATAATACTTCTTCTAAGACCAAAAAAACATTTATTAGAACATTAAAACACGACTATTACATTTCGCATCTGCGTACATCATAACTTCGTTCAACCGTACTCATACTGGTACTCTTCTCGTCTCTCTTTTAAATCAAATTCAAAGTCAACATCAGACAGTTGCGACTTATCTGGTATCATATACTGTTATAACATTAAATAAGTTGAACGCATGCTTTTGTCATGCATAAATATCAAACATGCTTCCAAATATTTATTAAAGTAATAGGTATTTTTAAAAAAGTTTCAAAGTCAACTTCATCAACATAATCAAATTTTTATCAATTACGTGCATTTAATATCAAATTATTTGATTTCTGTAATTTGAAACATTGAGAAGTAACAAATATGAATATTATGTCTTGGTAAGATATACTTCACAGATAAAGTCATACATCAATAGCTACTTTTATTTTTATATTCTCGAGGTGTATTTATACGTCTCGCCTTGCTTTTTAGCTCGGATTTTTTGTATTGAAAATATAAGAAATTGGGTAAATCTTCCCAATGTTAATATCTTCAAAGTTAAATTTATTTATGAAACATTGTATAACTTTATTTTTTAAATTGATTTTAGATGAGATAGTTATCCGTAAAATAAAAATATAAAGCTGACAACTTAAATATGAAGTGTTTAAGAGATATCGCAGTCTGCTATGGCATGTTATGTCAAAATGCTTCAAAATTCTCAAGGCCCTCAGGTATATTCATACAATCAATTAGAACTGTGAAACAGCAAACTGAGAAACCATCTTATGAGTACAAAAATAAATAAAAATACCAGTAGAATTTTTTTTATTTTCTAAATGCATTAGAAAACATTCCAGTATTTCATTTCTCCCAATTTCTTCTAAATATCAATAATGTTTTTTTTATTCTGTTACTCTTGAGATTAATTCCGTCTGTTAACACTTATCAAACAGTTAAAAACACAATCTTTATAATCTATTTTTTACTTTCAGAGTTTATATGAGGATATGTGTTCCTTCTCGTAGTATATAAAGGTATCGTAGATTATGGAAAATAAGGACACAATACACTCAATAAACTGAATTTTTGAATTAATGATATTTTTATCTGTTCCTCCTGAGATGAATTCTGACTGTTTGTAGTTATCAAACAGTAAGAAGCGCAATCTTAGTATTGTATTATTTACCTTTAAAGTTCATATTAGATTATGATACGCCATTTTTTCCCCTCAAATGTGTTTCTTAATATCCAGTATTGTCGATCTTTCTGGTATTATAAAACAATTTCGTAGATATTTGAAAATTAGGATACAATGCAAACATTAAATGAATATTTTTAATTAATTTCTAATTATTGAAATATACTGTGAATAATATATTAACATTAAGTTATAATTCTTCTAAACATTAAGTTAGATATCCAATACAATAAATTCATTTATCCCCAACTATAATCACAAATTTCGAGTGACATTTGTGAAACTGGAATTGTTCACGATAAAATCATTGGGTACTTTCGTTTGCATATAGATGCAGATGCAGCTGTTGCAAACAAAATATCAGCGAAGCAAAATTTTTTCCTTTAAAACATATTTTAAGATGTAGTTATTCGTTCCTAAGTAAGTATTTGAAAATACTTAATACTAACGTCAACTCTTCAAGTTCTACGTAGACGAAAACTACATAAAATAAGTTAGATCACAATATAATTTTTCTAGAAAGAAATTGAAGTAATGTTGCAAGCAAATATCAGGCAATAACTTGAACTTTTTATTGCATTACTCAAGACTGTACGAGCTTCTTTTTCTTCAACAACTCCGAATGTATTACACCATTCAAACATCTATATACAAAATCTTAGAGATATGTTCTATTCGTTGTGGGGTCAACCATTCTTTTCGCATTATTATTCTCGTAGTTATAAGCGATTCAATCTGACGGTATTTTGTCACACAAGAAAGTTCGACCGACTATCACTGTAACGAGCGGAAAGACGTTTCAGCGTCAAAAAAAATCATCACAGTACGACACTCATTTGGAAACATGAAAGAGCCATATGTTTAAGTTTTAACTAATTATTAAAAAATTAAAATATATCTTCTATGTTATCATTTTCCTCGAGAAAATTAGATATAAAACTCTCTATAAATTTCAGCAAACGTAGCTAAACATTCAGTATCAGTTATTATTTTATCTTCACCCTTATATACAAGCATAGATGGAAACTAAATTTTCTCACAATGTGCATATTCGAGCAGAAAATTGAGAGGACTTCTTTTATCTGTATCTTTTGCTTCCAGTTTCCTCCATGTCACTTCCTTTCTTTCCTCGTTTCCTTTCTCCCGTTTCCGATATATCGATATAGCTTTTTCCTTTAAAAGATAGCCTTATATGTATATATTAAATAGTGTATATATCATTTCATTCATTTTCAGTTTCGATTCGGGAAACTTCTGAGCGGAAATTTCGTGGTGGAAATACCATTGTGTGTCCGATATTTCCTCCGTTTTTCTATTGACAGACTTTCTGTTGCAGAACTATTGTTTATAGTTTTTTTTCCTTCATCGAAATGCCAGGCTTTCCTCCGTCTTTCTAAAAAGTCGTATCGATTGTGAAGTCTTTTGTCTCCAGAGTAAAGAGGAAAGAAGTGAAGCATTGAACGGGCGAGTTCGAAGAAAGTGAGAGAGTTTAATAACATTTTCTTCTGTTTTTTTCACTCTCTCCTACGGCTTCGTATGGGTCAAGTTGTATGTGGCGTTCAAATTTAAATGAAGGGTTGAAATCTTGAATCTGAGTTTTTCCGAAAAATGACACGTTTGAGGAAAAACAAGAAATTAAATAAATAAATTAAAGTATTACCATTTTCACCGTGATATAATTAGTTGTTCTAAGGTATATTTATAAAATGCCCCAAAATTCTTTGTTCTGATTAGAAAAAATGTATATCTGAAAGTTTTTCTGAGAAGATTTATGTTTTACTTCTTATTTTTTTTTTTTACTTAACGGTTTTATGTATGCCTTGGTATTTCAAATTCGTAAAATGGTCAGAATTTATTTAGGAAATATAATTAGTTATTTTACACTAGCTTTAAAATAAACCTAATTAAAATTTGAGGCAGTAGCGAAGTTAAAGGGAGCGGAAGGGGTGATCCTAATCGGGCGGCATTTTAAAAGGACAAATCAAACATGCAGGAGAACAATTTTATGACCAAGAAAAGTAGCAACACTAGCTCAATCATAGCCTACACAAAAAGATGACGTTATTGATTCATATATTGTGCCTTTTGTCTGCAAGTTATCAATGTATGGAAGAAATGTATGGAGAAATGTATGGAAGAAATGTATGGAAGTTATCAATGTATGGATCTCGCAACCTATCTGCAGACATTGAGGGCGCAGAAGGACGAAATAATATATACTAATATATTTTTCTTGTAATATATTATTGTTATTTTGAGTTTCTAACTTCCAAAGTTAGAGCTACAGTTGCAGATACGCCACTGGTTCAAGGTACATCTAATTCATTTACCATTTATTGTTTTACCCAATCAAAAACGAAAAATTCTGGGGTTAGTTAAGAAATTAACTGCTCTGTTGAGTAATGGAATGTTATATAGATTTTGGATTCCACTGATTTCAATGTTTTGGCGAATCAATGGCTAGTTTGGCACCATTAAAACATTTGAATTATACTGATAAGGGTGAGACATTTAATAATAATTTTTAATACTGATAAAAGTAGATATCTAATTGTAGTTTTGTTAATATGATAAAAGAAGACATTTAATTGTAATTTTGTCAATACATTGTGACCTTTCAAATACTGTCTTCACAATGAGCGAAAAAAATTGGCTAAACTTTTGAAGGCTAAGATGTAAAGCTGATTTTAGGGTTTTTTTTGGTAGGGGCGGTTGAATTCTACTGCTCGCGGAACTAAGAGTAAAATATATTGAAAAGACTATTTTCTTAAAAGTGGAAGTTTTGCGTTGATCTGATATTCTGATGTTTGGGTTTTGAAATAATTTCAGAAAACTTGAAGAGAAATGACTTACACTAATTAGACATGTGGGAACAAATATGTAAAATAAGTGAATAATTTTATGCTAACTGCAGTATTTTAATAATAAAAGTATAATGAATGCATTACTGAAACCTTATGCAATCTATTACTAATAAAATTTATAGGGAGAATACATTATTGAAACAAAGCATTATGTAATCTAATTCTGTTAAAAATAATTGAGAATACATTATGGAACATTATATAATCTATTTCTATTACAAATTACAGGTATTTTTTTAAATAGGCAAGATGTTTCTGAATTATATACACTACTGGCCACAAGTGTTGCAAAATTGGCAAAATGCGAAACATTTGGAGTTAATTTGAATACAATGGCTAAGAATCAGTTGTGAAGAATTTTGGGATGTACAATCGTTGGAACTCACATTTTACAACTAAGATTTTGTCACGAGGACATCCCCAAACTGATGAAGCCGAAATTTATTTGGCCTCGCCCTGTTTCACAATAAGCTGATAATGTTTTGGAAATTTAATCAGTAGTTTTGCTTCGTCTGCAGTATGCACATTGCTTACAAGCATTTTCATAAAAATATCATAAATATTTGGGAAGATATAAAGGTTTCTTCAAGACAAACGAAATTTTTCCCATGGCTTTTGCTTATAACATGCAGACTTTTATGCCAAATTTTGCGAAACTTACAGAATATTCGACAATACGTTAAAGAAGAATTGTATTTTAATTTAAAGTAAATACCTTGAATGAGTACTTTTAGTAAATAATTATTTACTGCGCATGTGCGAAATGCAGGTTAAATTTTTGTTTCATAACTTCTACTAAGATTTATAGCGCAAATTACATAAAAATTCCTGCTCAATACCATTAACATTTAGAAAGCTGTTGGCATTTCAGCAAGCAGAATTTTTGTTGTTTTATAAGAGAAAAAATGACGAAGGATTTTCCACAAATAAATATTTTTTATCATAAAAATTATATTTAAATAATATTTTTTATTCAATAGGCGGATAATAATAGTTTCCAAGTTCTCTCCACACCAGGAAGCGTCTATTATCGTTTCATTAACAGTTTGATTCTTCTCAGCCATATTTCGTAACATTACTTGGATCCTGCAAATCGTTTATGAACACCAATTTCACTTAGTTATGGCTTTACTGTTGATAAATAGATATCAAAACTGTTTCTGGTAGCTGTTGCATTTTATTCAGACATAATTTTTAAAAAGCTGAATCATTTTATATTATTGTCAGCACTAAATATGATATCACGACAATAATAAAAGCTGTCATCGGAAAAATTGTCATAGATGTTTACTTCTCAATTGAAGTACATGAAATCACAATTAATTATTGTCTTAAAAATATTTACCATTACAAAATTTCTTCTAAAATATTTTAAATTTGGTGAACCAATTCGTTACCTTTGAATGATTTGTGTCGATAATAGCTTAAATATTGATAATTCATGATTAAAACTACATTAAGTTCATGATACAAAAGCATTTCTGTTGCAAACCTAGAAATAATTTAAGCGTCCATATTTAACAATTCCAATATTTTGCTTATTAGCATTGTGTCTTAAACACACTTTCAGTTTTGTATTAAATCACAAAAATATGGTTTGAAAATGAAATCAGACTTACTAACTTTGAATATGATTTGCCCAAAACAACACTACTCAAAATAAGCAAGTAAGGAAACTGATTATTCAGAAGAAATTTGCCATTAAAGGAAAATATAAACTAATTCATAACGATTGGAAAGGGTGTTATAAATGAAGAAGTATGCAGTGATAACGGACATGTTTGTACTATAAGACACAAACTTCCAATCGAGTTCGGTGATTTTGATGAGTTTTAATTGTAGTTTATACTGCTGTAGATTTTTGCATTGTGCAAGATTTCGTCAAGCGAAATTGTGGAACTATTATACAAGGAGTATTCAAGAATAGGGAGGAAAAGATCCTTTCATTTATATGCACAAATGTCATCTTATAACAATATAACAAGATCTATTCGATAAATGTCGAAGATTATCTTGCAGATAGACATTCCTTTAACAATGTGAAGGAATCTGGCATGATGCAGCAAAAAAATAATTCTTCATTATTTTCGAGAGAGCATCAATTTCTTTGTTTTTGGCATTATTTCATGTCATCCAAAAATGATTTTGGGGAGTAAACATTTACAAGTGTGAAATTAAAATAAATAATGATGCCTATTAACGGTATTTCTGAAACAAGATCCATTGGTGAAATATATTTAGTTATCTCTATTTAATCTAAATTTTAAATATACTACTCATTTTTAAAATGTTGACTTTTAGTTTAAGATGAGAGAAAATCTTGCGCCTGAAACAAATTTTGTTTTTGGTATTAATCGTACTAATCTAAAAGTCATTTAAAACAGAAAAAATACGCAATTCTTGATTTTAACATTATAGTCCAGTCGAATAGTCATGAAAAGTATAAAAATCTGAAAAAAATACATAGCAGCAATTTTATTGCTTAAAGTTTTAGGGTCGGCAAACAAAACATGGCACTGCATGTCGCCGACGGAGATCTGAAAGGATAAGGGGGAGGGAGACGGGAATTCGAAAGATCTGTATTTTGTGTTTAAATAAAGGGTTATAAATCTGAGAGGAAATGTTTAAATAATTATTACAAAATTATAGGAAGTAAAACGATCTTAAATTTTAGAAAAGTATTTTTAATTTTTTTACAATTGGAGAGAAATTTTTGAAATTTTATGTAAGTACGCATTATATAGTAGGGTATCTATCTTAAAATCTTCAGATCCATATATTTAATATTTTTTTCAAAATTTCCACTTTTTCGAAAAAAAAAACTTCATCGGAAAAGGACTGTAAGTACTTTATTGTCATTCTGAATTCGCTGAGAAAAAATTACCTTCTCTAAAAGTGTTGTTCTACATTTTCAAGTGTCTTTATATGTGCAGATTTTCAATAAAAAGTTCTGAAAACTAAGTTTTAAGTTAACATTTTGACTCATTTGTCATCCCTGATCGAATTGTCCCCAGCGAAAAAAATTTTCCCATCGGGAAAATGCGTTCAGGCAAAATAATAACTCCAAACTTAATTTTCAGCACTTTTTACTGAAAATCGACCATTATAAAAGCGTTTGAGATTGTAGAACAACACTTTTAGAGTAGGATAATTTTTTCTCTCCGCGAATTCAGATAGATAAAAAACTACAAACATGCATTTTCCGACGATGTTCTTTTTTTTAACGTTGAATTTTTCAAAAATAATAAGCATATGAATCCGCATTTTTTACCAGATATACCTTGCTATATAATGCGTAATTACGTGAAATTTCAAAAAACTCGCTTTAATTATAAAAAAAATTAAATACATTTTTCCAAAATTAATATATTTTTTTTAAATTTACTCTTGCCCTAATTTAGCTATTCTAACGTTCGTCAACGCATTTTGTAGATCTCTTAACCACCTATAAATTTTTAATTTAAACTTTTCCTCTCAGATTAATAGCTTTTTATTTAAATGTAAAAATCAAATCGTTCCAATTTCCCTCCCCCTTTATCTGGTCCGATCTCTGACTGCAGAATACAGTGCCATGTTTTGTATGGCCGACCAGAACAACGTAAAGCAATAAAATTACTTTATGTATTTTTTCCATGTAAAAGTACAGTTCGACTGGACTATTAGATTTTCCATTGAAGTTCTATATTTTTACTTGCTTTAAATTATATATATATACATATATATATATATATAAATGTCATGAAAATCAATAAATATTTATATATATATATATATATATATATATATATATATATATAATCCAATTACGTTATCAGTAATCCTACAAATGAAATACTGAAGATAGTTTGATTCAAAACTATTACTCTATGAAAAAAAAAACTTCAAATTGGAATTCCAGCTTTTAAATGCCTATCAGCCTTGGGAACTGATATGTCGCATTAAATCCAGATTTTGTGGCGGCAAACCTCTGCGAAAGCCAATTGTTGGATGAAAGAAAAAATACGGGAATAAATCCCCAAAATCTTTCAAGATTAGAAACGATAACGTATATAACATATAACGTACCAATTCCAAAGATATAATTATTGTTAGGACTTGATCATTATCCTAAAGACAGTTCCGCATTTAAAGTGAAAATATTATTTCTAAATTAAACTTTTAATCTTACTATTAAAACCCGAACGCAATAAGCGTATATATGTATATATGTCCAGCTATCCTCTCACAAACCACTGAATCCTGAAACTAGACGTATTTACCAAAAGATGGAATTTAATCCAAGGAATCCATTTCGACTATTTAAATTCCAAAATTGCAATAAGTTAAAAAGATATTAATGAAAAACGTCAAAATGAACCATGCTGCCATCTAGTGGCAACTTTGACAACCGAATTTCTTGCAGTTTTGTTTACTGACAACTTTGACTCCGAAGTTCTTAAATTTTGCGTTTATTTATTTAACGAATCCTGGTTTTAATTTGTATAAAAGTTTTTTTTTTCTTTTTTAGCAAACTCCCGTGTTGTGATTAATAAAAAAACGAAAAAAAAATAATTTTCTAGCTTTTCTACGTTTTTCGTTCCTCAATATCGGTATGCCATGTGCCGCCATCTATTGAGCAGAAATCACAAGAATCTATTTATTTCAAAATAAAACTTCTGACATTTTTAAAATTTTACAGGAAGAGAAAATAGAGGGCTGTGGATGACATCGAAATTCACAGTAGAAAATGAACCTATGGACGAAAATAAAAAATATAGTGCAAATTTTTATTTTTGGAAATATTCAAAGTTAAATTTTGCAGAAGTCCTTTTTTAAAATCAAACAACATAATAGTTTCAGAATTTTAGGGAATACATCATTATAAAGCCAAAAAGTCAATAAAACTTAACTAAAATTCAAAATTTATTTATTTGTGATTTATTTATTTGTTTATATATTCGTTTACAACAGAAAAAAATCAAGGAAAAATAATTAAAAGCTAGAAATACCAAGGAAATTCATATAAAATTCAAAATTAATTTATTTGAAAGTAATACATTTTAAAGTTATTCGTTTCTAAGTAAAATTTAGATTTAAAGAAAAATATTGAGGAAAAATGATCATGAAGCCTAGGATATAAATAAAACTCAAATAAAAGTAGAAGTGTCTTTATTTGAAAAGAAATTTAAATTTGTAAAGCTACTGATTTTTAAGTAAAATTCAGATTGAAAAAAAATTCAGGGTTAAACAAATACGAAACAAGAAATATCAATTAAACTCAAATTGAATTCAAAATTCGTTTATTTGCATATGTATTAATATTTTAATAAAACAAAACAAAATGCAAAATTTGTTTTTAAGGAAAATTTATATTTAAAAATAAAAATCAGTAAAAAATAGTGATGTAAATTAATTTTAGGCCTTTTGAGGATCAATTGAAGATCCTCTTCCTCGCAGAAGTACCCTTCTAACATCATACCGAAACTTTGATTATTTACTAAAACTTATTTGTGAATGGCAGAATTTCAGGCTTTACAATAAACAATGCAATTGCATTCATCAAATCAAAAACGTAAAAAAAAGTGATTTTATTCGTATGTTCAAAATTCTCCTTTTACAATCTAAGGTTTCACATATGGAGTTCTTCCACTTCCATTTACTTATATAACGGAAGCTGGTATTGCTTTTTGAGAGATTGTATATGTTTGGATTTATTAATATCGGAAAAAACTCGTTTTCTTTCCTTTTTTGTATTAAGGTGTTTAAATTCGTAACGTTTGTTGGAGGAAGTATGTGACAATATTTGTTTGAGGAAACAGAAGCGGGCCATATGAACACTTACGGATCCCAAGGCCTAACAAGACCTCACTTCTTTCCGTCCGGGAATATCCCATTATTGGAGATAGCCCGTGCAACGCCGGCCATACAGATAGTATTATAATAAACACTATAAAAATATTAAATATAAATAAAATTTAACCTTTTATAATAATATATATATTTTATGCAAATCCGTTTATTTATAAAAATAAATAAATGAATATATAATGCAATCTCATTCTTAATCTAGTGGCACCATGTACCTATAAAGTGATTTACTAAAATCTTTGTTAATTCCATTATATATGATCACATCAAAAATAAATCTAAAATAGTTTTAATTTAATTCGTATCCATTCATCATATATATATATCATCGTTTATGTGAGGTATAAAAGTGTGATTCCAAAGAAGACAGTAGTCGTTGACGAAAGATGAACAGTTTCTTTATTTGATTCATAACTTTCAGCTGATTAAGGTAGAATTTAGAATAATATCAAAATATAGACGCAAAGCGCGGTCACCGGCGACAAAGAAAGAAGCCACGCCGAAAACAGGCGTCTGATAGGAAGGCTACATGGTTTTTAAAAAGAGGAAGTTGCACCATCGCAGCGAGATTAAGTAGTATTGGAAAAGAGGGGAATTCCCGATCGGTAGAGCGGTTGAAACTGGATTTCAGCCAGATAAAGTGACAGTTAATTTTGTGTTAAAGCTTAAGTAGAAATTATTTTACGAATTAAATTTTGACTAACTTTTTTTTTAAATTAGGAAAGTGTTAAATTATTACACACACATATATATATATATATATATATATACTAGCTACGTGACCCGGCGTTGCACGGACTATCGCGAATAATGCGTCATTCCTTGACGGAGAGAAAAAGTGAGGTCATGTGACACATGCGCAACATACTCTCCTAAATAAATAAGGAGAAAAGAGCAGTTCAATCATTCCGTCCGCGTAAAGGCTTCAAAATATACTTTTAAAAAATCACGAAAATAATCGTTATTTTGTAAAATTACGATTCCGGAATTATTTTTTGTCTGACTTTAGTGCGGAAGGAATGAGATAACCCAGCGTTCATCGGAATCCGTATTTTTTCATATGCCCGCCTCCAGTTTATATGCACGTGAAGCAAGATGCACTGAGTACATGAAATCTAAAAGTGAAACCTCATAGAAAACAATAGTTTTAGTAAAAACCCTATATGAGCGATTTAATTTTCCCTGTTTCTTTATATCAATTACCAAAACCCACACAAAACTCTATCCACATTGAGTTGTTGCATTGTTCAGGTTTCCATATTGCAACAAAACATTTTTTTTTATTTTTGTCAGCGTCACTTTTTTATTGTTGTTGTAACAATGTTCTTTAAAGTAAACGACTTCAACAATAAAATAAATTTTGAATTGCGCTGTAACAATGAAAAGTATTGTTATAAAGTATCCGAAACAATGAAAAGTATTGTTGTAAATTAGTTTTTAATTAATATCTTTTTCACTAATTAAAATTTCGATATTTAAATGGCCGAAATCGATTCCTTGAATTATTCCCCATCTCTTGGTACTTCCCGCGCGCTTCTCTGTTCGGCGGTTCGTGAGAAGATAGAAGGACATACATACATACATACGTTTGTTTACCTTCGAATTTTAATAGAGTAGACTAGCTGCATGACCCGGCGTTGCACGGGCAATCTTGAATAATGGGATATTCCCGGGAGGAGAGAAGTGAGATCACGTGAGGCCTTCGGATCCATATTTTTCATATGCCCGGCTCCGTTTTTTTTCAACAAATATT